>JANAVB010011799.1:3991558-4196776 GCA_029216955.1 Iris pallida | reverse complement strand
CCCCAAAAAAAAAAAAAACTATTGAGACCAATATTGATAAGGGTCCAAAACTGATACTGGATATTGTGATGCTTTAACTTGGTTAACAGTTGTCCATGGCAAGTTAAGAAGAAATTGCAGAAAATCCCATAATGTTTTCCACCTCGGTAAGATCGACCCCTAATACTGGCTTTGGCATATAAGTGTCAATACCACAGGTTATTATGAAACAATCAATTTAGGACATTGAATGGCCAAATACCATGTATATATTAGAAGATTTTGAAAGGAAAAAAAAAATTGAAGTTCAAAAATTTTATAAGAAAAAACTCTCCCTCAAGGTGGACAAAGTTCTCGCTAGTAACCTCCTCCCTACCCTCACAATGGCCCAACACATAGCCCCTCTTACCCCCTCCACAATACTACTTGCAACAACACCTCGTGCCACCACTACACCTCTGTGCCCTTCTATCAGTTCTTGGTTAGCCACTGACGGTAAGAGACAGAGTTTGAGAGAAGATAGGGAGGGATTGCTAGGAAGGGTTATTTTTTTCCTTTTTGTGCTTTAAAAACCCCAAAAGTTAATAGAATCATAATTTATTATTTTCATCCATTTGATTCAGGGCTATTTTGGTCACATCTGTTAGCTCTAAACCAATGGTTCCACTAGAATACGGACATCGACACTTTATGGGAAAATCTAGGTTGGGCTAGGGAGTGTACAAAATGAGTAGGCTAGTATGCATTAAGGATTTTAGTTGCAACAGGTTGCATATGGCATGGAAGCATGGACAAATATAAGAATTTGATACATGAATATTCCAATTAGGAGTGTACAAAAGAACAAAAACAAATGATACAATCCAAATCAAATTCTGAAGTCCTTTTTCTGGCACATGGCCAGCAGCTGTACATTTGAGGGTTAAAAATTCAGTTTGATCTCTGTTCAATCCTTCCATAAAGATTTGATATCACTGATTTCAAATATTTCATCAGTTTCAAACTTTCATTTAAGGTCCAATTTAAAATTACATTAAAGTTATACATATAGTACCTATAAGGATACAGTAATATTTGTATTACAGAAAAAAGTAACATATTACATAAGAGTGTAGAGATTACACTGGTATAGTTAGGATATAGATTTAGCATAAGATCTTTCAAGATATATCATTTTAGTTACGCCACAACATAAATTATGAAAAGTACTGTCATTCACATATAACTTGACAAAATTAATAAAAATTCAAAAATACTGGGGCAGTTATAGGTAAGAATAAGCTCCCTTCTCAACCTTCATTGGTTAAATGGAGGGTCTGATTAGGAGCCTAGAATGTCAGATTGGGAACCAATATCAACTTTTACTTGTACTTCTAATATAAGTTAAAGCTACATGGTCAAGCCAATACCTTATTAGCGCTCCTAATCCTAACCCTAGAAGGAACAAGGAAACTAGCAAGAGCAGTGAGAGTGACTCAAAACGAAGTGAGGACAGAAGACAAGAAGCAGGCTGGCAGGTTTTTTAGATCTAAACTTCCAGTCTCCTCCTAAGAATCTAAATCTCTCCTTATTAAGTTACTAAAAAGGAGAGTTCGAGCTTCTTCTCCCTTGTATGTTTGGTTTAAATTTTGGAAGATATGATGGAGAGCTCTGCTAGGGTTTCCCCCATGGCGGCCACCACGCCTCCCCCCCGCCCCCCCATCCGCTCGCGGGAGGGGAGGGGGGGGTGGGGGGGGGGGGGGGGGTGGGGAGGGGGGGGGGGTTCGGCGGGTCGGAGGAAAGGACGGCGGCGGCGGCAAGGGGACCCCCCCCCCCCCCCGATCGGGGAGGGGGGGGGGGGGGGGTCGGACGGCAGCGGCAACAGTGGGACCCCCCCCCCCCGTTGGGGGGGGGGGAGGGTCGGGCGGCAGCGGCAACAGTGGGACCCCCCCCCCCCGTTGGGTGGTGGGGGGGGGGGGGGGGAGGGCGGCGGCGGCCACAGGGGGACCCCCCCGACTGGGTGGGGGGGGGGGGGGGTTCGGGCGGCGACGGCAAGAGGGGGACCCCCCCGATCGGGGGGGGGGGGGGGGGGGGTCGGGCGGCGGCGGCGAGACCCCTCCAGGCGGGGAGGGGTCGGGCGGAGGCGGCGGCGGGACCCCCCCAGGCGGGGAGGGGGCGGGGGACGGGCGGATGCAGGGGGACCCCCACGGGTGGGGGCGGGTCGGGCGGCACGGGAGGTTCCTCTTCCAGCGGAGCAGCTTCAGTGTTCGAGTTCGGGTCCGGGGGGGACAACACTGGTGGTGCAGGCTGACAGACGGTGACGAGACGACGGACTGGAGGACGACGAGGGGCCCAGACCCAAGTTTCGGGGCGGACGGGACCAGAAAATCATGGGAATCGATCTTCGATCGGCACGGTGGATCCCCGCCGTCGTGGGGGAGGTACGGTGCGCTCTGTTTCGGGTTGGAGGCCAAAGGCGACGGCGGCCGAGAAGGCTAAGGGTATTGCTACTGATACCGGCAGGACAGGTCCGGGTCCTGTGAACCCCCCGACCAGGACGCACGTTGAGGAGCAGAGGCCTCGGTCATGGAAGGAGGTCTGCACGCCAGTGGTTACGAAAAGTCCGATGTCGATGGAGTTTGTCCCACCGATGTCGGTTGGAGGAGGGCTTCGGGCGTATTTTCCCGTCGAAGAAATAGCGGTGGTTTCAGAATTCTGGAAGAACACCCTGGTGCTGTATGTGTTAGGGAACAAGCCGTTCTATGGCCAAATTCGGGATTATGCGGAGCGTGTCTGGAGACCCAAAGGTAGCATAGAATTCTTCTCTCGGGAGAATGGGTTCTATTATGTCAAATTTAGATTAGCGGAGGATGTGTCCAGGATCCCGCAGGGAGGGCCTTGGTCATTTGATGGGAGACTCATTATATTGAAGGAGTGGACGCCGGAGCTGAGGTGTGAGAAGGAGGTGCTGAACGCTATCCCCATCTGGGTCAGATTTCCTGAGTTCCCAGTAAAGTATTGGAACATCCCGCTTCTCATGAGACTTGCCAGCCTTGTGGGGAAGCCGATCAAAGCAGACGAGGCCACTACTTTTCGTACCAGACTGATGTATGCCAGGGTCTTCGTGGAGATCAAGGCGGGCTCGGAGCTACCGAGCATGCTTGAGTATCAGGTACCGTCTGGGAAGGTTCTGACACAGGCGGTGGAGTATGACTGGGTCCCTCTCATGTGTTCTTACTGCGAGTGCTTTGGGCACACTACTAGTGCGTGCAAATACAAGGGGAAGGAGACTGCCAGGCCACAGGCGGCTCAGACGGAGGCACCGGGGAAGGAGACGGCCCCCAGTCACTTGCCTGGGGAGATGGAGCCAGACAGACATATGGAGGACACAGTGATGGAGGTCGATAGGAGACTGGAGTCAGGATCACCGCAGAGACAGGAGAGCACGCAGGGTGCACTGGTCCCGTTCAGGCCACAGAGGACCATCGTGACCAGGGGTATGAGCGCGGCTGGTAGTGGTCAAATGGTGATGGAGGCCTCCCCGGCGATCATGGTATACAGCAGCAGAAAAATGCACGCTCCGGCCATACGGGAGGATATCCCTCAGGCGAGAGATATGGATGACCAGACTGAAGACAATCCTGACTGGGCTCTTACTCTTAGCAGGATTCAGGCCCATCTTGCTCCTTCCTCCATGGTAGATGCAGTCATTGATCAGGCGGATGAGACACTTTCCTCGAGTGTCGATCCAGACGAGTTCCAGGGGGACCCCTCATCTATTATTTAGATGTCGGTCCTAGCATGGAACATTAGGGGGGGTGTTCCATTGGACGATGGAGGGAGATTGGAGGGTTTCTGAGGAGAGAGTCGTGTGACATTGCTATCCTGCTGGAGACGAAGATTAAAGGGGCCGCTATGCTCTCGCGTAGGACTCCGGCAAACTGGGATCACATTCACAACTTAGATCTTTGCGGTATAGCAAGGATCTGGGTTAGGTGGAACATAGGTAGCTGGGAGGGGGTGCAGATCCATAAATCAGAACAACTCATCGGCGTTCATTTCGAGAACAAAGGTGGGTTCCGGTTCATCCTGGGTGCTGTATATGGGCACAATGACCGAAGACTCCGGGAGGCTTTGTGGGAGGACATTGTGCATCTGGATCTTATGGCGAATAACATGCATCTCCCTCTGCTCATCATGGGGGACTTCAATGCTTTGCTGCTTCGTCAAGAGAAGGTGGAAGGTCGCCATGTTCCGGACTCGATCTTATATGACTTCCAGAGGTGTCTGCTTATGTCAGGGATGCGAGGGCTGGAGCGAGCTGGACATATTTGGACCTGGCACAACAAGGCTACTCATAATCGGATTGCTTGTCAGTTGGATCGGGCCTTGGGCAATAGTGAGTGGTTCATGTGCTTTCCGAACTCGGTGGCGGAAGGTCTTGCGGCGGGTACTAGCGACCATTCTCCTATCCGGGTTGGCCTCTGTGAGAGACCCACTTTGAGGGCGAGGCCGTTTCGGTATAACAACAGCTGGTATCTGTCGGCTGGATATGAGAAGGTGGTTACGAGAGAGATGCAGCACCTCCGGGATAGCACGGCTCAGTTCCGCATGGTTCACAAACTCAAGCAGCTCAAGCGGGCCATCAGGGGGTGGGTGAAGACGAGACCGCGGACTTCTCTGGCGGATAAGGAAGCCGAGCTTCGGGACACTCAGGTGGCCCTCCAAGCTGACATTCTGAACGGGGAGCTGGCGGCTAAGGAGAAGAACCTGATTGAGGAGGTCAGCACCATGAGACTGCAGGAGGAGATTAGTGCGGCACAGAGGGCCAAATGTACCTGGCTCAAAGATGGAGACCGCTGCACCAAATTCTTCTACGATGTGATCCGCACCGTCAGCACCGGAACAGCATCCCCAGACTTCTGAATGCTGAGGGACGTCTTGTGGGGGACCCGGTGGAGATTCAGGAGGAGGCCGTCAGATTTTATACTGACTTATATCAGCAGACGGACTACGCTAGCACGTTCTCATCCCTTGTCACGAAGAAACTGGTGTCCCGCCATGGGAACAGTCTGCTTTTGGCACCGGTGAGGATGGAGGAGGTGGAAGACATTGTGATGAAGGCTAATCCCAACAAAGCTCCCGGGCCTGATGGCTTCTCTTCAGGGTTCTTTAAGCGACACTGGGGTGTGCTTAAGGCCCCGGTTCTGGCGGCGGTTCAGGAGTTCTTTGTGGAGGGCAGGCTTCTGAAGGAGATGAACCACACATTCTTGACGCTGGTTCCTAAGAAGGAGGGAGCGACCTCGCTTGCAGATTTTTGGCCCATTGCTTGCTGTAATTTTCTTTACAAGATTATCACTCATCTTATGTGCAGGCGTATGGAGGGGATTATGCAGGGATTGGTGTCCCAGAATCAAGCAGCGTTCATCAAGGGCCGGTCGATAGCGGAGCACAGCCTGCTAGCTCATGAGATGGTGAGGGAATTCAGCAAACCTGGAGGATGAAGGCTTGTGTGAAGCTTGACCTCCGGAAAGCTTATGATACGGTCAACCGGGACTTCCTGTGTCACTTGATGCTTGTCATTGGGTTCGACGAGAGGTGGGTTGCGAGGGTAAGGGAGTGCATTTGCTCTCCTACTTTCTCAGTCCTCATCCAGGGCACGCCGCATGGCTACTTCAGGAGCAACAGGGGGTTAAGGCAGGGTGACCCCCTCTCCCCGTATCTATTTACCTTGGTGATGGAGTACTTTACATGCATGATGGATACGGCAGTGCATAGCAAAAGGATCGTTCCCCTTTTCCGGTTGGTGAGTCCGGTTGTATCCCATCTGATCTATGCTGACGACTTATTGGTGCTACTCCAGCCTTCCATGCGGGGAATGAGAGCGCTCTCTGACATTATGGAGGAGTTCGGGCGGCTATCTGGGCTCCAGTTAAACATGGAGAAAAGCAGAGTCTACTTCAGCTCCCGGTGTACACAGCAGGAGGAGAGAGCCTTCGCCTTGGGAGTGGACAGAGACGAGCTTCCAGTGAAATACCTGGGGTCCCGCTGACGGTCAACTATGCCAGAGAGCAGGATTGTCACAGCTTGGTGGATTTTGCTCAGAGGAGAGTGGAAGGCTGGCAAGCTGCGGGTCTATCATTTGGCGGACGGATTGAGTTGGCGCGTTCGGTTATTGCGGGCATCACGATGTTCTGGCTCCAGTCTATCCAGATCCCTACGGCTACTATTCGAAAAGTGGAGGCCATCTGTGCTGACTTCATCTGGAGGGGAGGGATGCATGCGATCTCCTGGGACCAGCTATGTCGGCCTCGGGAGGAAGGAGGAGTGGGGTTGAGGCCTCTCCATGCGGTCAGGAAGGCAGCTTGTGTGAAGATGGCCTGGAGATTCATCAAAGGGGGGGTCGCTCTGGGCGGAATGGATGGCGAACAGATACCTAAGGAGGACTAACTTCTGGGCCTGCAGGATAGACAACAATTTTTCGGTCACGTTTAAGGCCATTCTGAGGTGTCGATCGGTGCTTCAGACCGCTATCTGCAGGAACATGAAGGATGGGACGACTAACGACCTCTGGCTAGACCCTTGGTTGGGTTCCAGATCCTTGCTCGAGCTATTGGGAGGTCAGCTGGGCAGAGAAGCGGGCAGGGGTCTCACATGCAGTCGGATCATCAGAGATGGAGTTTGACGGCCAGAAGGATATCCATATAATGCTCAGCTTGCCGAGGAGATTCGTCTTATTACTATTGACGCTAGCCAGCATGAGGATTCCTGGAGCTGGGCCGGCCCAGGTACGGGGGGCGGGTCAGGCCTATTCTGCTTCCGTAGCTGCTACGACTTGGTTCGGACCCACCACGATCGGGCTGAGGAGGTGGACTTCATTTGGGGCAAGGGGGTTGCCCGAAAAATACAACTATGTGCATACCGACTTCTACGGGGTAGACTGATGACGAGAGACAGACTCCTCAGGTTTGGGATGCAGATTCCGGATGCCAAATGTGTGCTATGTAATGCGGAGGATGGATCTATGGGACATCTCTTCTTTGTATGCCCGGTGACCTAGCACATTTGGACTGAGCAGTGCGCGCAGCTGCGAGGAGGAGTTGGGGTGGATAGAGACATCCGGAGCATTTTCAGCTGGATCCGAGATCACAGAGGCCGGGATCCGGGGTGGGCCAGAAGAGCCAGAGTTCGTCTCGCCGTGTCCGTTTGGCACATCTGGAAGGAGCGGAACAGACGTATTTTCGAGGGCTTGACTACCCCCCATTGAAATTCTACATAACATAGAATTCGATGTATCAGTAATGGCCCCATAATATTATAATCTGGGGCATGGGAAGTTGTGATATTATGTATTGTAATACATTTTCCGCTACATGCGAGGAATAAATTCACCCTTATTCCAAAAAAAAAAGTTACTAAAAAGGAACGTACATATCCATTTTTTTAATTGTGTTTTTTTTTCTACTAATGTTTAAGCCTTTAAGGAGTAGTATTGTATCTGAATAATGTATTAGCTTCTAGTGTTCCAGACAGTATATATTTTACAATCTAGGATTTTCACTAATGTTTAAACATTAATATGAGTTTGATGCTTTATTACAATGGATTAGCTACAATGGCGCTGATGACCAAATCAACTTAGTCTTGAGTTGTGAATTGTGCTCTCCAGATTCTCTTTACACCGCTTATCTATATAAGTTACTATTTCATTCAAATATGCATTCAGTTTTATCGAATATGGATATAAAGCTGAAGAGTCGAACAATATCCATTGTGGATTTATATTCTTAGACAACACACAAAGCAAATGAAACCTCTAACAATAACACCATATCTGCTCCATTACAAACCCCACTCCGATTTTGAGGGTACAAATATCAGATGAGGAACTCCATAAATTTAAATTTCCAAATGTTTACTACCCAACAAGTATCTGTCATATCCACTTCTTAGTATCACTATATCTAAAGAGTAAAGTTTATTGAAGCAAAGCTTGAATAATGGGATTCTTTTTCTGCTATAATTTTCTTGTACACTTGGTTCATATTTTTCATTCTTTTCTGTTAGATAAATTAGAATAACAAAATTGATTGTTAACTTGTATAATTTACAATTTTGTAATGCATTGTTATCTGCTGCAACCAAATGCACTTGAAAATGACACACGACAAGACCTAAAGGGATCCTAGATAGATAAACATAAATTTTCATATAGGGGGGAGAATGGTTCAAATAATAACAGCTAAAGGAAAAAGTTTGAGATATTTGCGAATGAAGGAACAAGTCGCCAAAATAGTTGGTGAGATGGAGCATATCGTCAACTCACTTGGCGAGTTTCCTATCAATCTCCAAGTCAAATGGCAAGTTGCCCACGGTCGCCAAGTCAAATGACGAGTTTTCCAATCACGAAAATTGGCCGCCAAGTGAGTTGGCGAGCCTTACAATTATGAATATGAAATGCGGCTAGGCTCGGAAGAGTAGACGTCGTTGGGAGTGGAGTTTGGTGTAAGTGGAGACATCGTGAGACTACGAGCGGCAGTCGCTCAGAGGTCACGGCGGCTCGGTTCTGCCGCTCGGTTCGACGGCTCGACAGGCCGCCTGCGGGAGGGTTGGCGCTCGAGCATCACAGAGTGCCCGCGGGACAGCCGCGATCGGTTCCAATACCTCACCTAGAAGAGGAGGCTCGCACGACTTTCGATCGATCGGCTGGATTATTCTCGTCGATGGAAATGTTGACAACACGCCAGGACAGTGCGTCGTTGTTGGTATGAAGTCGCTAGAGTCTGGACAAGTTGACGGGGCGGCCTAGGAGAGGCGACGAACTCAGGGATAAGCTGGACGAGGTGCAGGGAGCAAGCTCTGGTGCGGAGCACCCCACACGATCTACTCGCTCAGTCCGGCGGATGCTTGGAGTGGGGGTCGGGTTCCCTGGACTGTAGATTGGTAGAGGCCGGAGCCGGAGGGACTGTTGGTTCTGATCGGGGTGTATGATGTCATGTGTGAAGGAGAATAGTGAAGAAATGAGTGAATTGAGGAGATGGAGGAGTGTACTGTGAGAGTAGAGTGAATGAGAGAGAGGGTGGTGAGATTATGGAGAGGGGTGAGTGTAAGGGTTGTGTGGAGAGGAGAGAATTGAGTATGTGGTGTTAGGGAGGTGGTTAGAAAGGAAGGAGTGTGTGCGAATGAGAGGAGAGGTAGTGGGAAACTTGCCAACTCACTTGGCGATCAATTTTCGTGATTGGAAAACTCGCCATTTGACTTGGCGACCATGGGTCTAATGGAAAACTCATTGGCGATGTACTCCATCTCGCTAACTATTTTGACGACTTGTTCATTCATCCGCAAATACTCCAAAGTTTTTCCTTTAGCTACTATTATTTGAAACATTCTCTCCCTATATGAAAATTTCTGATAGATAAAACTAATGTACTCCTAGCATGAAGATGTAAAGCATGTAAAGATACCTTGCGAGAATTAGGCAATAACCCAAAAAATATCACACGTACTGGCAGTAACAAGTAACAATTCAAAAATATTCCATCGTTTGCAATTGAATAAAAAGATATAATTAGGGTTTATGCCGAAAAATTGTGAATGATCACCACACAGTTGAACCAAGTCCCAATTGGGACTCTGAAGTCAATTTCCGCTTTAAGCCTGTCTCCAAAGCTCAAAGGATGAAGCTTGATTAGTGTCACATCCTAATTTTGTTGTGTAGATGATTAATAGATTTGGGGGTTGTTTTGGATTGTAATACATGCTGATTTGGATTAAGGGTTTAACGAATCAAAGAGGAAGAAAGTGAAAATGTGGTGGTTGTGTAGTCAGGTGCAAGGATACAATAAGATGTGGGTGTCGGCTGTTTTTGCACGGGAGGAACATGGAGTGTTGTTTGCAGGCGGATGAAGGATAAGAGACCTGACGTCGACAGCTGCACAAAGCTGGAGAGGGCGCAATGTGGAATCAGAAAAGAGTAGTTATCGCCCATGAAAACAAAGAGGAAGGGGGAACATTTGGCAGCGATCATAAACTAGGGCAGCAGCACGGGTTTCCTTGAACGAGAAAGTGAAACAAGAATAGATAACAAACCCTCAATAAGATTCTCAATTCATTCTCCGTCTCTTTAATTAGTAAAACGTTATTATAAGGTATTATATACCAATATGTGGCTTGATGGCGAAGAAACAAATCTGGCCGAATAAAAATAAAACCTATCTAAATAAGATTTCAACTAATCATAATTCTAGGTGAACAAAATAAACCAAAATAACCAACTGTACCAAACTAACTAAATCCACCAAAATTAGTCCGGACTAGACCCGACCTACGAACAGACTCAATGCGTGTTGGTCCTCCATCGAAAGATATATTACATATCTCCTTATTTCTTAATAAATTAGGATTACTTGACTATTTTTTCTTAATTTAGTTCAAAGACAAATATCAGATATAATATGCAACATTTCTAAAATACTAATTTTTTGTATGAGATTTACCAAAAAGTGATACACACACACATTACTGAAATTTAAGGAGTAAAATTAGTTTGAATGAGGCTTGAATTATGTGATTCATCTTTCACCAAGTCCTGGTGCATTTGCTTAATATTTTGCCTTCCCTTTTGACAAATAAATGATTTACTCATATGGTTAAGAAACTTATAAGTCATTCTCATAGAATTACAACTACAAGAAGTCCTCATTTGCATTTCCTTCTTTGTTAAATTATGTTAATAAAGTAAGATGTAACTAATTAGTATATATTTGGATGAATTCACTAAACAAACTGAAGTTATAAATCAAAACTCCTAATTGTCGAACTAAACTCTCCATTAAGTCCTTATAAATTTTCTACATCCAATCCATCCAATTTGGGGGCGACGTGACTCCTCTTACATAAGTGCCTCTCACTGCGTCACTCTTGCACCCAGCTGTAGTGCTTCCCAGAAACAATTGGTAACACAGATTGTGCTCTTGGTGCTATCTTCTTTTGTAATTGAGACTTGTTTCGTTACTTACCATTATTGAGACCCGTGGGGGTTATACCCACCGCTATATCTCAAAGAAACACAGAGCAGTTTGGATAAGGTTTCATATTAGTCAAAACCCTAAAGTTACAGGGAGAAGGAAAGTAGATAATTAGGTAGACCAACATACAATAAAGACAAACATAGGGGGAAGAGAGAGAGAGAGAAGGGGGGGGGGGGGGGGGGGGGGGGGGGGGGGGGGGGGGGGGGGAGTGGGGGATCTAGGTTGGAGATGGGACTTGGTTTATAGTCCATATTGGACCAGGAGATCCCTGATAGATATTATATAGCAAGAATGGCAGACTGAGAAGGGTGTTATTCACAAAATTAAAGTTAAACGGTCGATGTGCAGTAGTCCTTCTTAAGTGCTTTGTGATCATAGGATACCATTGAAATTGAAAAGTAAACCATATAAGACACCAACAGGATGAATGATGCTTATGGGTTGTAATGTTGGGTATGTTCAGAAATTGAACGTCATCTGAAATGAGTGTACATATAGACAGTGTCAACAGATTAAAAAATAGGATAATCCATGAGAAATTGAGGTGGTGTCAGATGAGGAGAGAAGACAGGAAATCATCGGAAATGGTTTGGACATGTGCAGCGAAGACCAGTATGGATGTCCAAGTTCGGAGAAATGATACGATGATAATAAATGAATCTGCTAGAGCTAAAAGAAGACCTAAACATACTTGGAAGAAGCTGCGAAAAAGGATGTGGTATTTGCTATTGTCAGAGGAGATGGCCATCAACAAGCTGAATGGAAGATAAGGATTAATGTAGACAACCCTGTATAGTGTTGTTGTTGGATGAACTAGGCTTAGGATCAATGTTAACTACCCAGTGTTTGAATTGTGGTGAGAGTTAAGGATAAGTACGAACAGAGTTCAGGTTAGGCTAGTAAAAGAATGATATGATATACCCGAAACGTATCAGTATCGACGAGGCTGCAAATCTTGATTTATTTTGGTCTACCTCTAGGTCTAGCAAGATCCTTTAACTTAGATCCTATCTCCACTATTCTCAAGCAGAAAAAAGGAAAACATGTACTAGTTTACTTCTAGCACATCAAAGGCACGTTAGACTATACTACCTTAGCAGGCACATTGGGAGAAGCAACATAGGATGGATGGCCATCCAAATTCCCATTAGATAAGAAGCCCATGTTACCATTTGATGCACCATTTTTCACATTGATCGGGTCGCCCTTGTCTTGAGCATATGAAGATGAATCCACTGTTTTTTCACGAGCAACATTTGAACCAACTTTTTGTGTGTCATTTTGTTCCCTTGCTTCAGCTAACTCTAGTTGAAGCTGTTGTATTGTTTGCAGATGATGCCTCTCCATTTCCGCATACTGACATCATCATCAAAACACAACAAATCAATTATCAAACTTTAAAGCAATAATACTAAAAAGAAAATTTAAACAAGAAAAGACCTACAATGCAGAGTTCTACTCCAAGCAAAAGCATACAGAACATACTACATGATTGACACCCTACTTAGCTCAATAATTCAATTCATGCAAGCAAAGTAGAAGAAGAAGAGATAAACACGAAACCTGTCGCTGTAAACCAAAATAATATTGGGTGAACTGTTCAGCACGTTCACGTATCTCAGCTTGCAATGATTGGTTGGTTGTTGAGTGCAGAGCATCCATTTCTTGAGCGCGTGCAATCCAAGTCTGTGCTTCTCTTAATTGTTCGTCCTTGTAAAGGATAGTTTTCTGTGCCACTGAATGCTGAAATATCGCTAATTGTTAGGCATGCCAACTGTTCATTGAATTTCTACACATGTTTCAAAGAAAAATAACATAGATTACAACTGGAAGAAAAAATGGTGAATAAAACAAGCAAGAAAGAACAACAAGTAGGTAAACTGCAAGTTTAACCAAAGCTACAAGCCAATAAAAAGATCAGAAATAATGTTGGATGAAGTACCAAAAACAATTATCAGTTGCTATTGTCATCAATATAGTAAGTGCTCAGTTTTCATCCTATTATATTTCTTTAAACCTTCAGTTCATTCGAAAAATCACTCAAAGTTGATGAATGAAGACATAAATCATTAGTATCAAATAATATATGCAATTAACATAATTAGAAGTAATAGTGTGTCAGTCCTACTATAGATTGTTCATGCGGACTGACTATGTGACAGTCCTATCCAACAAAACAAACAAAACATATCATAACATTTTAACTATATTAAACAACCATGGATTAGATAAAAATCGTTTTTTATTTTACAGAAGCCTAATTAGATTCTGGAAACTAATAGGATACAGTAGGAAGCAAAGAGGAAAGAAACATCAATCATGATTCACGGAGGCAATGGATGGACACGGTGAGAAGAACAATTGCAGTCACAGTGGTGATTGGAGACCGAAGGAAGATGGGAGTTGAGTGAGCATTTATTCCTAGTGAGTTGTGTGATCAAGCAAATGAATAGGGGTTTCCAGAATTATGGATAAGCCTGAAAATCTTTGCTTTCTAAAAAAACCTAGGGCAGGTTTGACAATGGGTTAAAGGAGTATATGAGGCCGTAATCCTACTGAGATTGACAAACACCTAAAGTATTTAACGGATCAATTCTTTAGAAACTATATCAGGGTATAATAGTGCTGCTTGACCCAGAATTAGTGTTACTCCTCGCCGGTATTATTAGTTGTTAACCACCGTCGATGAACAAAATAGTTAAGGGGATTCCTTAAAAATTGACGTTATAATTATAAAAGAATTGGGTTAATCTACTTCATACTTCCATCATACCAAATGTCAAAATTTTATAAAAAGGTATTGATAGGATTCGTTAATCCTTTGCTAACCCAAACTTACAAGTATTTAGTTATATGGATCAAGATTCTACTAAGCCAGATCAAGGGGGACGGTCTGGCAAATTACTAAGTTGCTACATAGTTTAGAACCCAGATGCTAGTGTCCAGGTTGACTAAGTTCTGACATCAGGTTTAGAAAACTACACACAATTTTAACGTAGCCCCGTAATTAACAGTCTGAAGTGCAATATTAGGTATAATCTATAAAATGATAAATAAAACACAAGGTTATCTTAAGCAAGAATCTTCACACGAGGATAGCTAATGATACTGGAATAGGAAAATGATAGATGCTAAAATAGAAGTGTGGAGAGAAACTTTAAATATAAGGGTTTTAAAATCAAGACAAAAAATATAAAATGTAACTTAAACCAAAAAACAAAGAGAAATGAGGGTTGAGTACACATAAATGGACGAGATATCCAGGAGTGATAGTTTTCGATATTAGGGTAAATCATTTATCGACAAAGAGATTGATAACTATGTTATATTGTTATGCATAGAATTAAAACAATATGGTTGAATTAGAGGAGTGCTTCTGGTGTACTTTGTGATCGGAAGATAACATTGAAGTTGTTATATAAGACGGCTATAAAACCAGTCATGCTTTATGGATCAGAGTGTTGAAAAATTAAGAAATATGTCCAAAAAAAATTGGTGTAGCAGAAACGAAAGCTAAGATGGATGGGTCGCAATACATTGAAGGAGAGTAAAAATGAGTGTATTCGTAGAAAGTTAGAGGTGGCCAATTGAGGACGATATGAGTTAAAATTGTCTTAAATAGTTAGGACATGTGCAAGGTAGACCAATAGATGCACCGGTAAGAAAGAGAAGATAGTAGTTAAAGGAGACGCTAAGACTAGAGTTAGGCCTAAACGAATATGTTTAAAGTTTTAAAGAATGATATATTTTTGTGTTACAAAGACCATGGCCCTTAACAGAGCCAAGTTGTTGTTGTTGGGTTGTTATAAATTGGCTCAAGAGATGATCGACTACAATTGTAGTAAATTGGGTTCCGTTAGTAATTCCATTGCATCTTTCACTTCATGGACCTACAAATCGTTATTAAAATAACTTGTGAAGTTGTAAAAAGATCATATATTAGTCCAACTGTTGCCGGTTAACTAATACGATTGAGGAAAAAGTATTAAGGCAGGTAAGCATATATGGAGCCCATAAAACATCATTACCATGAACAGGCAGGTACCATGTATGAAAGTAGAGTAAGAATCCTAATTCTCTTGGATTGAGGTGAAGAGACTTAAGTGAGGGGAGTTCAGTGAGAGGAAAAAATCATGCTTGATTTGAGGGTGAAGAGACTTAAGTGAGGGAGTTAAGTGAGAGAAAAAAAATCATATTTAATTTGAGGGTGAAGAGACTAAAGTGAGGGAAGTTAAGTGAGAGGAAAAAATCATGCTTGATTTGAGGGTGAAGAGACTTAAGTGAGGGGAGTTTAAGTGAGAGAAAAAAAATCATGCTTGATTTGAGGGTGGAGGTTTAGGAGGGGAAGTCATAGAGGTGAAGGAAAGTTTAACCTTGTTTTGTCCATTTTTTTCACCCCCAAATCAGGGGGTTAACAAGGAGAAGTGAGGGCTTGTTGTTTGAAAAATCATAAATATCCTTTGTTTTGACGAGTTTTAATTAAAAATCCAATCAAATCTAATTTTATGCCACATGTAATAAGGATATTTTGATAACTATTGTATTTTCATTAATCCTCCTCCCACTCAAAACCTCCAATCCAAGCAAGAGTTATTAAACACACCCCACTTAACTCTCCCTCCAATCCAAGCAAGGTTATATGTAATGACTGCCCTCCCCCTCACTTAACTTCCTTTCACTTAACCTCACTTACATCTGCTTCTTTTTTTCCCCTCAATCGAAGCAGACCCTTAGAATTACAGGTTACTGGTACATTTTACACCAAATTGTTTTAAATTACAATTTTTTTACTTCAACCGGGAACGTCGTTCCATCAATTTGAATCTAGATCATTTGAAATAATTATAACTCGTTCATCAATGGGCCATTAAATAGACAATTTCTAGTAAGAAGTAGCTTAGATATCTGTATAGTCTTCATTTCCCTAACCCAACAAATTTTAGTTTAGAGCATAAAGACTATAATCAAAATTTAAGTATAGATGATCCAACTTACTATTTTAAAATTCGTTTGTAAGGAGTCCATTAACAAGTAAAAAATGTAAAACTTTTATGGTCTTCATTTTCAGGCTGCATAAAAAATACAGATCATATATAGTAGAATTATTTCGAGCTTAGATGCTCGACCATACACTTCTTACCCCACCGGTATGACTTGAGGTTGTATCCTATCAATAGAACCTCATCTCAACTCACTACCACTAAATATGTGTTTGTGATTCTGTTGTGCCTTTGCACCATGGTATTGGATCTGAATTCTTCTGTTGATCCTGCTTCTCAATTTTCACATCAGAGCAAGAATTTATTATCCCACTCATGAACATCACGAGAGATCTACCATGTGAAATCCGCTCATCTAGCATCCTTTATTGATGGATTATTTCCAGCTCTGAGCAAGGTTTGTAAACTGTTTCGTGATCTGGGCCAAGTTTCAAATTTCAAACATTAGTCAGATTTAGTCTATTCTGATGTTTACAAAAGACTTTTGGTTTGCCTTTATCTCTCTATCGAAATATATCTTCTCTCAAATCCACATATTCATGCATGTGCAAGACCAAAGTCACTTCCACAAGTGTATAGTGTGCTACTTTCTATGGTATGATGTACATGGAAGTAGGCTTAACCAGTACCTTACTTGGATTGCAGTATGCTTAAGAGCAGGTTGATTGGGCAATAAACAAAGGCAATAAACCAATGGAGCACATATCATGAACACTAATAGAGTTCAATAAATAACTAAAAAAGGTTAATCCACTCTCTTTCATATTGTGTTCCTTGCTACAGACCTTCAAGCTTGAGTTTGTCACAAGCTTGTTGGGGCTTGGTGGAGCTACTACATATGTTTGAAGTTGTGGTGGGCATGTAAACACACGAAGGTATTGTCGATGATATTATAATATTTACTATTTCTGTTTGGTTGTGATTTTTGTTTTTCGCGCGCGCGGGGGGGGGGGGGGGGGGGGGGGGGGGGAGGGGGTTGGAAGAACTAACTTTATTTTTCAAGTTTGAATTACCCAAATCAACCCTTTGGTTATCCGAAATTGGAAATCCACGGCATTCGTGATTGGGGAATCAGCAATATAGTTTCAGAGGGATAATGGTAGCCCATAAGATTGTGCAATTCATGCACCAGCTCATATACCCCTTCCAACTCTGCATTTTCTTATATGCCCTTGCATCTTTGCTATGCAGTTTGCATCCTACTTTTTCTAGTCTTGTCACCCGCTATAAAACCTGAACCTGCCTTTTGAGTTATCCAGTCATTTTGCTAGCCACACGTAGTATAAAGGTTAGAATACATACATGTAATTTTACAGTGAAATGTATCGAAATGTGTCCCTTTGTGAAGGTTGATAGAGCCTACAAAATGCATGTTTCCTTAGGCATCTCGAGTGTACAGTTAGGCCTGTCTCCAGTTCGTAAAGTGGTTTAAAAATCAAAACAAAAGACATCTTCTTTCAGTGTGTTTAACTTTATTGAAGAACATGTGATATTTGTATAATAATATAGTTCACTAAAATAAAAAAGGATATGTAAGTTTATATATCGACCTGACCAAATAGTACAAAATGCAATGAAACAAGAGACCTGCTCTTCCAATGCAAGTAGCTGGCTCTCTTTCTCTAGAATATGTTCTTGGAGCTCAATGATTTGTTTGAGATGTTGGGCTGTTTCTGCTTCTAAGTCGTCATGCTCTCGTCTGCAACAAAAAAATTAGTTAAGGAGCCCAAGTTCTATAAGCCCTCTAAAAACTGCAAAATAACAAGTATCATACTGTGCCCGTTATGACTACTTGATTTTACACAATCTTAAATCACAAACATGGTATAGGACAGAGTCACAGAATCTTAGATAGCAAATAAAGAGAATTTGAAGGACCAGCTCCCTTATTTTGAAAAATCTATTAGATACACAGGTGGTTTAGGTGTGCATCCCACTTGCATATCATAGCGTAGGTTGATGATACCAAGAGTTGACTCGAAGTTGAAACAATAAGAAAGCTTTAGAGAACGATGGTAATATAAATAATTACTGAGGGCATCTTCTATGAGAATAAAGGGATTTGAGAATGCAGATAATAATTACTAGAAAATAACTGCTTCAACTATACATTATATTTGTAATGCCTAAGCAGCCACATCCATCTAGTCTAAGGTCTACGCAGCCTGCTTTGAGCAACCCAGAACCTAGGCAGAGTGGCAGACTGCCTAAGCAGCTGAATGCCAGCATAGCCCATTTAACCGGGCAGGTTATGTTCCATTTAATAAACAAAGTCAAGTTTATAAAATTTTAATGAGTTTAAAACCATTTCTAATGCTAGAGGACATATCCATACTAATCTCTCATCCCAATATCTTTTCACCATCCCCCTTTTACACCCCAAAAGCACCGAAGGCCAAGCACAAGCTGCATTAGCATTAGAGCAACATCATCTCTAGCACAGGGTAGCAACAGGAGATGTGATGACTTAGTAGTAGAAGGGACCATCTGAAAGGTAAGTATTCACATATTTTTATTTGATTTTCAACCAAAATCAAGCTTCACCTTCTTTTCATCTCCTTTTATTATTTTTTAAGTAGAAATGTTTTCATTATAAATCCGTTGTCTTTACTTCTTCTCATTATAAAATGTTCTAAAGTTGTTATATATTGAACACTTTTTCCCCTTTTCAAGTTTTTACAATACCCTTAAAAATCTTCTATACTGCTTTTCACAGATCTGTTTCTCCTAATCATGTGATTAATTAAAAACTGTGTAATTTTCTCTCTAATAGTTTCCATTTTACCAACTCACAAATCACTACATTCAGCTAGCCCCCATCTACCTAGTGGTCGCTTATGTAACTTATAGATTTGCCTTGCAACCAGTAAGGTTAAGCACCACGAATATCATCTAAAGCAAGCAAACATAATGACAAAAGCATAAAATCCTTGCCTCTACAGGCTTACGTAGGTTTTAACATATTAATACAACATATATGAATAACATTGTGATGCATAAATGATGACCTGTGGAGTCTAAAGATTTAGTATCAGCATTCTCATTTCAGCTACATAAC
Organism: Iris pallida; assembly: GCA_029216955.1. Classification (NCBI taxonomy): domain Eukaryota; kingdom Viridiplantae; phylum Streptophyta; class Magnoliopsida; order Asparagales; family Iridaceae; genus Iris; species Iris pallida. Next base: position 4,177,730 of record JANAVB010011799.1, on the reverse strand, counting down.
TTTTTAGGCATGTTGTTTCTTACTTAATTGGCCAACACTCTAATTCATAGAGCATGGTTGGTCTTATAGTAGTCTTCTTAAAAAATTCTTTCAACGTCATAGGTATCTTGCGATCACAAAGTACTCCAGAAGTACTCTGCATTTCAACCATCATGTTTTAATTCTATACATGACATCCATCTCAAGGTCTCCATCACGATGCATGATTGATCCCAAATAACGAAGTTATCCCTCTTAGGCATCTCTTGTCCATCAATATGGACTCCACCCTCATTTTTCTTTGAGTTTGGATTGAAATTACATTTAATATATTATGTTTTCGTTCTAATAATCCTATTTTTCTTTGATTTCAAAGTCTCTCTCCACACTTCTATTTTAGGATCTAACGTTTTCCTACTCTCATCAAGTAACACAATATCATCAGCAAACACCATACACTATGGAACTTCCTCCTGAAGACGCCTAGTAATTTCATCTATAACAATTACAAAAAGGTAAGAACTCAATGTTGATCCTTGATGTAAGTCAATAGTAACAGGGAAGGGATTACTATCCCCTCGTCATAACTCCATTATACATATCTTTAATAGTCTTAATATAACTACTTGAAACTTGTTTCTTCTTCAAAGTCCACCACATTATCTCCCCTAGAACTTGATCGTAAGCTTTCTCTAAGTCAATAAAATCATATGTTTCTTTTCTTAGTAAGTAAATGGCTTTCATAGTATATCTCCCCGGCATAAAATCAAACTAATTTTCTGAAATTCTAGTCTCATTTCTTAATTTTTGCTCAAACACCCTCCACATAGTTTCATGGTATGACTAATAACCTTAATTTCTCGATAATTATTGCAACGTTGTATATCATTCTTGTTTTTAACTTCTTATATATGGGTACTATAATATTGCTTCTTCATTCATCCGGGATCTTCTTAGTGCTTATGATTTTGTTGAATAATCTAGTAAGTCCCATCAATCATTTCTCCCATAAACATTTCAAAACCTCAATAGAAATATCATTATGTCGTACCACTTATCCATTTTCATTTTCTGTGTGCATAATAGACATTAGACAATAGAAATAAAAAACAAAAGTAATTGTTATAATTGCCACAAAACTATAACCTCTCATATAATGATTATGGTCCCAAAGGGGAAAGGTAAACAAGTTTGGTTCTAAGCAGTAGAAAAAGAAACATGTTTTATTCAAAGTACTTAGCAATAGTTATAGAACAATGTACCTGAAGGTAGCCAACTCTTTGTTTTGTTCTCTAAGAAGATCATCTTTTGCCCACGCCTAAGGAAAAGAGAAAGGGGTGGTGCAAATATCAAAAAGCAAAATTTAATACTATAACTTAGAATATAGGAGATAGCAAAACAAACCGCTTCATTGTCTATTCTTATAGCATGTAGCTCCCTATCCTTCTCATCCAGTTTCATCTCCAATTCACGCATGTGTTGCTCTCTGTCGAGTAGCTTCTCCTGTACAAACAATACAGCAAAATGGTAATTGGTGAGAAAGAAAAAGCTCCCAAAGTCATAAGTAGAAAACATACTAGTGAATCTACTATCGTCAATTGAAGTTCAAAAATCTGCGAACATGAACCAAGATTCACAGCAATCAGTATCAGAATGGACATCTTAACCTTCTTATGAGTATCGATATCGGCTGTTTTGGGGGTTCCGTGGTTTTTATTCGGTTGATTTCGGCAATTTTGACAGTTTTGTTATCAGCAAATAATTTGAACCATGGAATGAACGTAAGGATCATTTAGGTTTTTGTAATGACACATTCTGTCTCCAGTGGCACAATTGACGTGGTCTTCAAAGGCAAAAATACAATAGCTAAAACCACCAAGGCTTAAAACTCGACTCCAATATAGTTCCATCCGACCAAAGGTTGGGCAACCCTATTGTTGAGGCCTTTGGTAGGGGAAGAGGGGTTCCTTGGTACAAACCCCAGCAGAGCAGTAAAGTAACTGGACCTTATTATCAAAATGAGTATTGGTTCCAGCCCCTATCAAGAGGTTCAATCATGACATATATGGAGGTTTCAGATTGGAGCTTCAGACTTATTTTCTGCTAAATTTTAGAATGTGTTAGTCAAACCCAAAAAAAAACATAAGAATTTAGGATCGTTATCGTGTAACTGAAGCAATAACTGAATACATCCTTCTATTGAGGATGAAATAACATAGAATTTTTTGTGTATTCTGTTTAAGCTTATGCTAGTCTAGAACCTAAGATATTATGGACAAAAGTTCATGAGAAATTAAGGATATTGGTGGAAATATGCTAATGAAGAGTAATAGTTGCAACAGTTACTATGAAAATGGGAGATATTTACAGAAGTACCAAATTGTAAGTTGTGTCATAAAGTTGGGAACTTTTTAGAAGGAAAATTTCTTCGCTTCTTTCTTTTGGAAAAAAAAGGATAATATTTTGTTGAAGTTATTAAAAGAATTGAGATACTAGAAATTTGTATTTTGTTCCCTTTATTCATGAAAACCCAACTACAACTTAGATGGATCGGCTTGCATATGATTCTTTTATTCCCAACCCGACTCCAATTAATGATCGACTTTGGATATATGTTGTGTGACAGATTTAGGTTTCGGATCTAAGACCATTTTTCCTATAGACGAACCAATACAAATAACATCCCTTAATATAACCCCTATCCTCAGAGAGGAGCTGGGAGGAGACAGGTGCAAACAAGCAAGTGGAGGGAGCATGACAAATGTGACACGGGATGCGACCACCTTTAATGTCAGTCCCTCCTTTTCTATTCTCCCCTCTTTTTCCTACTTCCTTTCCATCTTTTTGGTCTAGGCTTAGTTACTTGACTTTTCCCAGTTTTGAGTGATCTCAATCAAGCTTTGTACAACTTTTGTTGTTAAATTAAACAATCTAGGTTTTGGGACCTGAGTTCAAAGGTTCTTTAAGGGTTAAACAACCAAAATTAGCTGAAACCAATTTTAGATCAAGCTTCAGCATGCCTCCAACTAGCATCAATCAGATATGGTCGAGAGATATTGATGTCAGCTAATCTTTAACCTGGGAAGCTACAACAACTCTGTGAAAGCCCTCGTACCTACTGAGAATGGCAGCATTCTTCTATGAAATTACATGCAGCAGAGGAAGGTTACAAGAAACGATGATTTCACTTTTGACACGATACATGATGACATTCGACAAGTAAATCTATACAAACAATTAACAAAAAAGCATATAGCTCTATTAATGTAGGAAAAATAAGTGCTCATTTTCTACAAAGTTAGGCATAATGTTTGACTTGACAATGGAGGCAGCTGCATTTTAAGAGACTGGGTGACATTGCGACACAACAATAAACTTCGGTATTTGGGTGGTATTTGGGTGCAACAACGACAATGGGGGAACTTGGAAAAAGGGGTGGCTCTTCAAAACAACTACACCGACAGCGCAAAATCACCCCAATATTTTCTGGAAACAACAAAAGAAGAAAATAGACCACCGCCAAACTACTTTGGACTTTGGAACACTAATCTGCAATTTGATCAACGCTTGCCACTCAAAATTACCAATGCTGGCAATCCAAGAATACCGCGTATGTCCTCACACAAACAGATTCAAAGACTTGAATAGTCAGGGAACTACAACTCCTACAAAGCTGCGATAGTCCCAAATGCAAGTATACTCAGCAACCATAGGGACATGTAATGTACGTAACATGCAACCTATGTTGCACGGACAACAATACGGCAGCACGAAATGGGAATAGTAACACGGACTCGGCACCACTCTTGGCATGTCCTGGTGTATTTTTGAGTGTCGTTGTCATGCAATCAAGTACAGCAAGTATAGCTAAAATGTCAGACCTTCAGCTGAGAAGCGGCATCGGTGTGCTCCTTGATCTGCAACCGGAAGCTGCTCCGCGTGTCGAGGAACTCGGCACGGGCGATGGCCTGCGCCCGCAGCTCGATCTCGAAGTGCTGCAGCTCATCCCGCCGCCGTGATATCTCCTGCAGCCTCTGCTGCAGCAGCTCGTCGCTCACCCTGCCGCCGTCCATAGAGCAGAAATCCACCGGACCCGCCCCCTCCTGAACATTCCCAAGACAGATTCGTCATTCGAAATTAAGAATCGAGAAAAAAAAAATTCCATAAATGGCATTGGCGGGTTTTGTAGCAGTACCTCGTATATTGTTCTCTCGTCGGAGACAGCACGCCGTTCCTTCCTCGGCGTCTGGGAGGAGAAGTCGACGAGAAGGGTTCCGCCGCGGACGGCGGTGACCTCCATTTCGGGTCGTAGAACAAACACTTCGATATCCCTCCAACTCTCCGGAAGATCGGATTGGAAAGGAAACCCTAATTTTGGAGGGAAGGGAATTAGGGTTTCTAGGGTTTTGGAGGAGAGAGAATGGGGATGGGAAAAAAAAGGGGTGGGGGAATCCCTTGGGAGGGGATATGGGAGAGTAATGAAGTTGGGGGTGGGGAAGGGAGTTGGAGGAGAAGCCCAAGTAAATAGTGGTGCGTCTTTTTTCGTTATGATGAAGCACAATGGTACTTTCAACTTGTAGCGGTTTCGTATTGTTTCTTTCAAAATATAAAACAAGATTTCTCTCCTCCCCCATTTTGTTCCACGAGCAATGCTATGCCTACAACCAAATTCTTACAATCCTTTTACTTCCGCCACGTGTCGGATTTCGATTGGAGAAGAGGAGTAAGTGGTGGAGTCGGGTGGACCCCATGTAGCAGGGGGGGTGTGAGGGGTGGTGGGATCCGGTGGGACCCATGTGTAAGGAGTTGGTGAATGAAGTTGTAAAAAGGTTGTAAGAATTTGGTAGTAAACTTAGCATTTTCCTTTGTTCCACAAGTGACTAGATTACTAAAAAGTATAGGCAAATGTTAAAGGCCACCCCCTTTTTACTAAAGGCCACCAACTTAAAATTTTAAAAAAATTTACAATTTTGTCATTTTGAAAACACTAAGGACCACCAAGTTAGAATGTAACAAAAATTACAAGTTTGTCTTTCTTCTTCCTTTGTCTTCTTCCTCTTTTCTCAATCCACAAACCACTTTTCTCAATCTACATCTCCATTGTTGTCCCCACCTCCATTGTTGTTATCCCCACCCCTATTTTCTCTATCTTTGGTGATTCTCTATCTCTTTTTTTATTTTATTTTTTTAATTAGGTTATTATGTTGACACTCAATCTTTGTTTAGAATTATGGACCAAAATATTTTTGAAGAAGAGATTCGGTCATCCAATCCCATTATTGGTCCCCAAGAACCAACGATTACGTGTGAACCATCCTCGGTAAGTACATGAAATGTCAATTTTCGAGATTTCGTACGCCTGTACAAACATAGGACTGTAGGGCTTTCCTGCAGTCCAAAGTGAAGACAGGACTGCAGCACTTGCCTGCAGTCCTCAATTGACATAAGGTTTTCTCTTTTTTGTTTAAAACTTCCAACCTACAGTGACTGCAGTCCAAAGTGAAGGCAGGACTGCAGCGCTTGGCTGCAGTCCTCCAATTGCGGTCCTCCATCTTACAATTGTTGATCATTTTATGCATTATCCGTTAGACAGGTGATCTACTTTAGTCCTGCAGCAGACAAAGATAGGACTTTGGGGGGGAGGGGGGGACGAGCGGAGAGAGAGAGGTGAGGGGGGTTTTCAGGACGAACGGGAGGGAAAGGGGAGGGTTTTTGGGTCTTTTGTTTTCTTTTTTTCTTATTATTTTTTGTTTTCTTTTTTTTCCTCTTTGTGGCCCTTAGTAAACTTGCTCAATTTAGGTTGTTCTTAGTAAAAAAAAATAGTAAGTCATGGTTGCCCTTAGTATGAGAGTTGCCCTTAATAAAGAGGGGGTGGCCTTTAACATTTGCCAAAATATATTGATACCAAATAATTTTTTTTTATCCTTTAACAAAAAATAAATAAGTCGTACCAAAACCCACTCTTGTGAGTGTGAAGTGGTTGAAGATTTTTTAATCTATACTAGCTACTTTCACGTGTGTTGCACGTCAAAAAAAAATTACAATATGATTGAAATATAAAATTTTAATATTATTTTAAATATAATTTGAATATATTTTAGTTATTATTTATTATAAATATATTTTTAAACATTCAGATATATTTTAGTTAGATAATATCATGTAGTTAGTTTAAATATAATTTAAATTCTAAATATTTTAGTATTTATACATATTAATGCAGTTAGGAGGATTTTATGTTTTTATTTTATTTTATTTTAAACTATGTGAAAAAATAACTACGGTTATGGGACTTATATTTTTTTTAAAAAATAAAACAAAATTGTTGATGAAATACACACGGCTTAGACGGCTCAATATTGAGTCATTTTGAAACCCCACTTATATTAGTAGGGATGCTAAAAAACAGATTCATAAATATTTTTTTATTATGTACTTATCCATATTTTGTGTAATTTCTTTATTATTTGAAAAATATATAATAAATGTTTGGTATGTGTGTCTTAATTTTTTTTAAATTTTTTTTTAATAATAAAAAGAAGAAGGAAAAAATTACCATGTTCTCATAAAAAATAATTTCAAATTTCAAATTTTTAAATTTTCAAATTTTTAAAATTTTAAAATTTTAAAATTTGCCTAAAAGATACTGTGAGACTCGTCTCACAGTATCGGTATTTATATACAGATACGTATTTTTGTACTGTGTTTTATATTTTCTTGATTTTTGGAACGCTTTAAAAAAATTTCAACTTATAGATTTTTTTCTTGACCGGCATACCGCCAGTATACCAGTGTATATCGACGGCATGCCTGTCACTCCCGTTTTCTGTTATACGTATTTTCAGTGTACGTATACGAAATTCTGGCCTTTGTCAGGCGACCCGTATCTTGACTTGTCTTTCTTAGCCTTATTTTGGTTTAATTTTGACTTGGTTTAATTTGGTTTGGTTCAACTTGGTTTGGTTTGGTTTGGTTTAGTTGGTTTGAGATGAGATAGTTTTGTATAAAACCCAATACTTCTCTTTCTCCTCCATTATTTCATTTCTCTTCATCTTCTTCCTTTTCATCTTCTTCCTCCAACCCAAGGCAAGTACATCTTGTCAAATGTTGGACAAATGTTATTTTATTTGTTCTAAACTCTTCCTTACATGATTATAAGCCTCTTTAGAACTTGGAGTTTTTTATTTTCATGGGTGGATTCTTGTAGATCTAAGTTTGTGTTATTTTTGGTTTTTTTTGGGTTTTGATCTATCAAACTTACTTGTTTTCGAAAACTAATTGTTCCATGTGGTAGAGAATTTGATTCTACGCAATTTTGACCTTTGAAAAGTTAGATTTCGACTTGTTTTGAAGAATTTATGGCTAAAATAAGATTTGGACATTTTCTAGTTCATATGTCCTGAATCTGGCAGGGACGATGAATAGTGCCGCATAGTGCAGCCTGCCGCATAGTACCGCATGGTGATGTAGCCTGTCGCATAGTGTAGCCTGTCGCATAGTGCAGCCTGCCGCATAGTGCAGCCTGCCGCATAGTACCGCAGAATGCCGCATAGTGTCTATTTTTTGCTATTTTATGTCCTATTTTGGCTGATTTGTGACCAAAATTTCTCCCAACTCCTAACATGAAAGTTGTAGATCTTTGTCTTGGCTTCAAGAATCTTCTTGTTTCAGTTTAACTGGAGTTCATATGCGATTGATAACTTCAATCATAGTTTTGATCTTTTTGGCATATTTTCTGTACTTGACGTTTTGAGGTTTCCTTCGACTGTAATAAATTCTTATCATGATTAGATGATTTTGTACAGTTAGGGAATAATTGTACCCCCTATATTCTTATCACTAGCACAGATTCAATTATTGTTTTTGTCAAGTAGTACTTTTATTTATTTCTTCTCCCATGTCATGATACGTCTTTTATCTAATTCTTTCTACATGCGATCCTTATTGTCATGTTTGCTTAATCTAGATAGTGGTCCGTCGTGGTGCACTCATGCTACACGTCTCTTCTCTGCTTATACCAGATAGTGACCCATTGTGGTGCACTCTGGTACATGTATTTCTTTGTTTACATGATGGTGACCCATCGTGGTACACTCTTGAACATGTCTTTACATGCTAACCTGATAGTGGCCCATCGTGGCGCACTTTTAATAAGCAACCTTAACATGATAACTCTTGATAGTGGTCCATTGTGGTGCACTCTTGACATGACAAGTAAACCTAACATGACATGTATAATTAAGATGTTGTTGCGACGGCTATTCTCCTTGCTAATACAACTCTTTTGGACACCGTGGTTGAATGTATTGTGTATGCGTGCACAAACTACATGTCTCATCTTGCATCATGTCTAGGATATGGATTCTTGATTACCACGGTCAGGGATTCATACTGAATCTGACTAGGTTAATGAGTAGATTGATCAAGTAGTTCATACAGAGAGATTTTCCAGTCACAAGCGATCTCGTTATCTGGGCGCTTTAATTGGACTTGTAGCCTGCCATCGAGTAGGGCGCATTTCCAGCTCACTGTCATGTGTTGCACCCCCAAGTCACCATGGGATACATTTGTCTCCTGGGCGATGTATCCACCTAATACAACTCTCAACCTGCGGAAGGATAACTGGATAGCTGCAGGGCTTGTGACTGTGGGAATATCTCGTTGCATCTTGTTAGTAACTAGGTTTGTGATAAACCTAGTTAGCTAATGTATCAAGCCGTACTCATTGCTTGGCTGTGTTTGATGGATGGAGTCAGTCCAGTCCAGTCTAGTTTTATCTAGGCAGTGTTCGTATGTTTATTTCAGTACATTATTGTTCATGCCTTACTTTTGTCAATGAATGATCGGAGGCTAAGTTCTGTTCCGGAGAAGGGGTACAACCCCGATCCTTGTTTGGTTTAAGGGTTATAACTTGACTTTCGGAATAGCTCTCAAGTCATCTTATCATTTGTTGTCCTATTCGGTACTCATAAGTTATACAATATCCTTATGCTATACAATGATTAGAGACTAAGTTCTGTTCAGAAGAAGGGTTACAACCCCGATCCTTGTTTGGTTTACGGGTTGTAACTTGACTTCCGGAATAGTTTCTAAGTCATCCTATCATTGTCGTTCTATATAGTTCTCACAAGCTCTCATGCCCTAGTTACATAACATGCTCACAAGTCTCAGTTATCTAACATGCTCACATGTTCCACTTACCGTACATGTTTGCATGTACCATTTCTCTTACATGGTTTAGCTACGTCACAAGTTCTCTGTTTAATTCACAAGTCCACAGTTTACATTATGTCACATATTAATTACCTTATGCTCCGAGTGGCTTACTTATTGTCTTTTCTATTTTTCGGGATGAGTGAATTGGTAGTACACGAGTCTCGGTATGTATTTATTTATTGCTTTCTCTAACCATTGCTATGTTAGCTATTGTTGGTTTTAGTTCATAGTTTGGCTTCCTTTGTGGTACTTGCTATTTGGGGGTCTGATCCCACTGGTTTTGTTTGGCCAGATCTGATAGAGGAGCCCAGAGGATCTTTCGTACCATCTACTCGACGGTGACCATTCGAAGCACCAGAGTACCTGAGTGGGTTTCTTGTTTCATTCTCCCACTTGATATGTACATTATTCTTTTGTGACGTTTAGCCTCCGAACACGTGTTTAGCTCGTGTTTTGGTTCTTGATATTTAGCCTACGGGCCCAAACATGATGTGCATATTCTAGACTATAGCTAGAGCTTATCATGTATGACTATTACTCTTGCTAGTTCTCTATCTTGGTACGACTAGCTTCATGATCATCCATGTATAAATGGTTTGGGACGCTTTACTATTTTTTATCTGATGATCATACTTCTTGTTCTTTGTATAATTGTCTGTGATTGAGATACCTAGGATTGCTTGACCTAGGATTGACTGTTGACTTGTAGAAGTAACCCCCATATCTTGACAGCTTATACGTGATTTCAGAGTACTAGTGTACTTTGGTATCACGTAGCCGGCCTTGTCCGTTCCCACATGCCAGTTTTCTGGTTCTAGGGCGTGACACAGGTTTTAGTGGTAGCCCATGCAGGTCTGATTTATCAGATATGTGGGGGTTACTGATGTTTAGTTATCTCAATCACAATTATCCTTTATTGATATCCTTCGTATTATTCTCTATCTCTGATCCTTTGACCTGATATTTGCCTTGATCGTTGATCTCTTATGTTCCCTCGATTTGATCCTTGTGTCCTTTAACTTTCAGGGATACTGTTCCTAATCCTTCCGATTATCTTGTTTGGGTTTTGCCAATGGCAGGTCAGCAATCTTCTGTTAGGCCAGTTGTGGAGGATCATTGTTTGCAAAAACAAAAGTCTTTTATTTCATAAACTTTAAAGAATAGTACAAGAGTACAATGAATTCTGGAAAAGTACAACTATAGGAATCCTATCTGAAGACGATCGCTTTATCCATTGGACGATGTGAACTTTGAAGACGAGGCCTTTGAAGAATGCAGCAGCACTTGGACAAGAACTCCTGATCTCTGATGATAATATGATCCCCAATAATGAAGAACTCGAAACTCTATTTATAGAGTTCTGGAAATAACTATTTTGTAGTTATTCTGGATTGCGCACAATAGTTTGCGCTGGAGACAGACTGCGCAGACTGCAAACCGCACTGGCCATTGGGCAGTTGCTCGATCGTGGGCTAACCGTACTCAGACGTGTGGCATTGTTTGATTGAAATGCGCTTGGTCGTGTACAAAACGGTTGCCACGTGGCGAGCAATTGATGGCATGTAAGCTACGTAATAAATGTCAGTTATCTTCAACAAGTTTGATGGATTGCGCCACTTGTATAGCGCTAGCTTCAGACTGCGCTCCGATCTGGTCGATAGATTGTGCTGGCGTTGGACAGCTAGACCGCGCTAGGGCTTGGCAACTGGACCGCGCTAGGATTTGGACAGCTGTCCTAGAAGGTGACGCGGCACGAGAAATGAACAGACTCCTCGTTTTTCGGGCTGTCAGGCTGTCAGAAGATTTGATTTTCTTGTCAGGTAATGATGGTATTGCCACGTCAGCCTAGCACGCTCGGGCATTGGCTCAGTTCAGGCTAGCTCAGTTGATTTGTAGTGCAGTCTGCCTAAAGCACAGTTCATTGAAGAGTGCTCAATTTTAGATTTCTCTGCCTATTTGATGGATGTAACTTGATTTTTAGGACTTACAAGACCCCCTTAAAAGTTTTCGAAATTTGAAAATATTCAAAGTTTCAAAATACTTTGAATTTCAATTTTAAAATCAAGTTGCGCTCTGGATGCGCGTTTGGAGGAATTAGCTCCGACTTTCTCGGCGCAATCGGAGGTGACCGTTATGATTCTGTGAGAAACTATAAATAGTTTCTTCTCCCATTCTTTTGATCTTTACTTGCCTTTGATTTCTCAAGAGAAAGAAACTCCTCTTCTACTCCGACTTTTCCTTCCTCTTCTCGTCATCAACATCAATAGCGCCCAAGCGATCGGCCACTGAGAAGGGAAAGGCCCCTGCCGAACCTTCGACTCGTGTTGCACTACGAGTCTCTCGTCACGAGACGGGTCACCCAGCTCTGCAAGGTGAATGACGAACCATGATCGAAACCCTTTTTAGGGTTTTTTGATGTTTTGAACTTTGATGCCTCTCTCTTTTTAGAGATTGATGGTATTCTCAACCACTTGCGCCACCCTGTTTAGGGTTTCGGCTGCATGTTCAACAGTTTTCATTTGTATGAAAACTGTATCTTTGCGCAATCGGTTGGAAAGCGCTGACAAAATGATCAGCGCAATCCATCGATTTGCGCATTGATGCGCAATCAGATGTTTTGTGCATGTCAGTTGCTAGCGCAAACTGAAGTCTTGCGCAAGTAGGTTGGCGCAATCTGATGTCTTGCGCACGTTGGTTGTGCTGGCGCAATCTGATAGTTTATTTCACATAGCGCAATTTGATGAATTTGTGAAGAAATTTTGATTTCTTCTGCACATACTGATCTTTGTCTCTTTATTTGATGCAGTTAACCTCAAAGAAGATCCCAACTACGAGGTTCTTGCAGGATCTCTGTCTGAATCGGCATTCAAGGAAGATCTCTCTCATGTCTCTTTTTCTCAATATGCTTTACCGTCAGCTCGGCAGGCTATTCTGATTGCACAGGATAATGATACTTTATTGTGTCTAATGAACGGACAGCCTCTTCAAACTGCTGACACTGTCACCCATAAGAAGCCTTTGTTCTTGTTTGGCGAGGCTTTTGACAAGAATTCTTAGCCAAGGCCTCGCATGGAGCAGAGAATCTTCCAAAGGGGCGAGAAGACGATACTTCTGCCAGAGATCTCCAGATGTCTCCCTCTGTCTAGATATGCTTTTGCAAGCTATCCCAGAAGAATTGAATGGGACATAACTCCGTTGCAACAGGCCCGAGTGGGTAATATCTGTGTTAAGAAGGGGCCATATCATAAAGATATATTCTATAGTTCTTCTGAGCGACATAGCTCTCTACTCAGAGGACTAAAACCCGGTTGCATTCCGCCGGAAGATTCTTCTCTGCAGCTACCAGTAAGAACTCCAATATTCGCAAATGAGTTTGCGAAGGTGGAAGGGAGGTATCCGGACCAAGATCTGCGGTTGACAGGTCTTGTGAACCCGGACAATAAAAGGTGGATCTGTATAACCAATTGGATATTGGTTCAATTTGAAGATCAGCTTAAAGAGATTGATCTGTATCAGGCAGTGTATGCCACAGTCTATGGCTTCCCCCCTAATCCACATCTATTCTTTGCGTTGGCGGAGAGATACAATTATAGGACTGGAACTTTTATGACGCCACGCGGGGAAATTGGATTAGCCTTGCATGAGATGAAGTACATCTCAAATCTACCGATGGGGGATATCCCCTATGAAGAATTTGTCCCGACAAATGATGAGTTGGACAGACTGCGCCAGGAGAATGCCCGTATGGTAGAAGTTTTTGAAGAGCTACTCTGTCATTACAAGATTTGCTCTCTCTACTACAAGAGTGGCACGGCAGGCACGTGCTATTCGACCAAATGGTTTGTCATATCTTTTCCTCAACCATATTATCGAGAAGAAGACCAAAGAACATGAAAACTGCAATCCCAACTTCTTTAAACCGCTTAGCAATAGCGAGGTGATCGAGTTGATGGAGACGTACAATGAGATGGATATCAAGATTGAGGATGATCTTCAGTATCCTCCTTTCAAGGAAGGAGACATCGTCGAGAGTTTTATGAGGATGGGTTATAGGCCAATATCAAAGGAAGCCCAACTGGCAGGTTTCCTTACCTACTGGCTTCGACGATATGTCGTTCCTGGGGCCAGTACAGTTGACCGCTTCCATCGTAGCGTACTGTTTGCTGCCGTCCGTCTAGTTTTCGGCTACCGAATGGATTTATTGTCAGCAATGACATGTAGAATGAATGTCGGCCTCCGTCTCTTCGTTGATTCGATGATTCGAGAAAAAGGTGAAAAGGGACACTTTCCTCGGCTGGAACTGTCTTATACATATCTGTTTAGATGGCTGCTTCTACACCATCCTTCCTTAATGAACCCTGCTATGGAAGCAGTGAGCGGCAGTTTTCTGAGAAGATATTCTAGATGTAAATGGATCTATACCACTTTGAAAGACTGCAGGCGAGTCTTGAACTTAGGCAAAGGATGGAACTTCTTCTGTGTTCCGCCTCCAGCCGGTTACGAATATATGTCAACGAACCTCGTCGACTCAGTGAGAATGCAGCCTTTGGGCCATACAGCTTTTGACTGGTTGAGGACGATTCGGCCATCACATCTAGTATACCGGTTCGAAGATGAATGCTATCTTGAACCTTATCTCCCAAGCCGTTTTGTACGCCAATTTGGCTACGACCAATTCCACGTAGGCAATGCCATAACATGCCTACAGGAAAAAGGTTATTTGATTGATGGAGCCCGGGCTTGGGCCAATTACAATACCCGTGACACAAAGACGACGTTCTCGATGCCGACAAAGAACGACCGTGGCCCCCGCATGCTGTATACTTATTCGATCTTTTATACGTCAGCAAACACTTTTGCTGAGAACTTTAATTTAACAGACAGCTTTGCGACGGTGACACGATTTAGAAAAGGAGTACCTGTTTTGTTGCCTCCTGGTAATGATGAAGAGCACGAGCCAGCTGATGCACCTCTCGAAGCTTCGAGGGAAGTCAACTTCCCTGAAGAAGTCTACGAACCGCTGCGTGTTTCTTTGAAAGTTGTAAAATCTCCGATCAAGGAGAAGAAGAAGAGAAAGGCAGAAGAACCATCTTCTCCTGTCTCTAAGAAGAAGACTGTTGTAGACTCTTCAGAAAGGGTTACTACTCGATCGCAGTCTCGACAACAGGCCGAGTCGGCTCACAGAGAAGAAGTGACGACCCCAACTTCCACCCAAAGACAAACACATGCTGCAGACGTAGAGAGCCCGAAAGAACCTCTATGCAGAAAGAAAATAGCTTTCAGAAAGAAAGTGGCCACCCCTCCAAAAGCTATCCATACTTCTGCCCTGATAAATGCTGCCGCCGGGGTTATGATGCCTTCTCCTATACCTGCTCCTGAGCCTCAACAGGTAACAGATACACAAGAAGGAGCTACCAGTATAGAGATAAGGGACCAGGTCGCAGACACAAGGGAAGAGACTGCAGAAACAAAAGATGAGGCTGCAGAAGCGACCGTAACTCCGACCCCAATCAATGAGTCGGAATCATCTATTGAAGTATTGCCATCTCCCACACTTGCAATGGAAGCTACTCATCTTCCAGCTACACCAAGATCGCGTTGTGCTGAAGAAGATCGACTGATGATCGAGGCTCTGGATGACTGTGATTTCGGCTTCCATGACATAGATCCAGTTGATGCTAGTGATGATGAGGAAGCACAAGAGGAGGAGGCAGATGACGAAGAAATATCTGCGGAGGATGTTAATGACAATGAAGAGGATGCTGCTGTCCATATATCCCAGGAGAAGAATGTTGCTAATGAAGCAGCTCCGGAGGAAGCTATTGTCCCCGATCAAAGAGGTATTGATTGATTTTAGTAATCTTCATTTATAGATCAGATGACTGATGTTTTAACTTTTATTCATACAGAGATTCAACCTTCTCCGATTCTTCCGGTATGCACTGACATAGTGCAGATAGAGGCGATAGCCAGCGGCAGCCGTCATCTATCAGGCGGCTCTGAAGCGGGAAGCAGTCAGGCAGTAATGTCTGAAACTACTTCCGCGAGGCTCCAGCCTATTCCATCAAATGACAGTCTTGTTACTAAACCCAGTTTTGGTAAGCTTGCCTTCATTTTGATCTTTTTTCTGATAGTCCTTAGTGACAGCAAACTGATAATGTTTACTTGATTTCGCAGAAGAGCATCTAGGAGGGGCAACTGTAATGCCCCAGTCCCAAAATACGTAGGACTAGGTACATCGACATGCCAGCTATATACATACGAAGTACACTCCAATATATGGAAACCTTGTATGTATACATAAGCTGTGAAATGCAGTAGAACCATAATAACTAAATCTCATCCACTAAATAAATAAATGATATAAAAACAACTTTGAATTTGTCATGTATACAATCGTTGGGCGGAGACAAAGTCCACTACCAACTGTCTCAAATAAATGTACAAGAAGTGATCGGTAAAATAACGAGACGAACCAAGCGCAATCGTCTTCGAAAGAATGGAGAAGATCACGGCCTTGGCTAGAACACCTACAAAATCACAGAAGCACACACCTGGAGAGATAACCAGGTCCTCAGAGGGACGTAACAAGATACATAAAGAGCATGCCATAATAAACTGAATATATAATATGTCACAAACCAAAATAAGTGACAAGACGACAATAAGGTAATCTAACCGTACTACAGTGTTTATGCAGTTAAGAACAAACCTCCAACGCATGGGCACTCTGGCTCAGTAGCAGTAATCTCAGGTATGGCCCATCAGGATACCAGGGACCTCAAAGCATAATATTCATCGAATGTCAGAGGCCAGCAGTAAATCAGTATCAGGATCCAGGACCGTATCTCCCGCGAAGATAACCGGCAATAGGAAAGTGCATACTTGGCCCATATGTTAAGGAACTGTTCTCCCCACCCAATGTCTAACGGAGTCACATCCATGTCTCGTATACCTCTACTAACTGCTAAGTCTCCTAACATGCCTCTATTAGCAGTTAGCCCTAACGCATGTGCATGGAGGATCAGCCCACACACAAGAACCTCTACATGCTACTCATCTCACACATCCTCGTGGTACAACTATGTCAAGGTATATGCAATACACTACAAACGGTAGTCTCTTAACTCTAAGTCCACATGCAATCAAAGGACGATAAGAACTGGAAATAAATGAACAGTGATATATAATAAAATGCAAACTAAATATAAACAGTATAATGGCAAGGTATCTTGCCTGAGGTTATGTGCAAAAGGGAATAATCCAGTAGCTCGAACAGACAAATAAACGAAGCAAGAAAAGCCAAATCCCGTAGATGACTCCGGATGCTGCAACAAATATCACGAACGAGTTTGGAATATAAGATATGCCTAGGAAACGCCTGTCCAAAAGTTAAATTCTGGAACAGGGGCAAAATCGTAATTTCGGGTCAAAACGATGTCCGCCGTTGGATCCGCTTTGCACCGAAATGTGCGCCAGGACCTACGATCTCTAAAGTCGTCAAACTACAAGTCTACAGATTTGTTTTGATGAGACGAACCCAACGGTATGTCCAATTTTGGATTCCGGTGGGTTGTGCACAAAATTGCCCGTTGAGTGGGATTGTGGGCCCGCCAAAATAGCGTCCCGATCAACGGTCTCAGAATCGGACCAAACTTGGCTCACAGGACCAGAAAAATATTTCGAGTTCAATGACGTAAGTTTTATCGTGATATGATGAGTGTGCACAAAGTTGTGACTTAATTTGCAAAAGGGTCGATACAGGATTTCTCGACGGATACACACTTATTTCGTCGCGCACATGCAACGAAATCGGGTTTCGTCAGTTCCCACACGTCGACAGCATCCATACGCGCCTTTCGATGTGTATAGTATGCGACCACGTTGCCCGGTTTGTCGGGGCGCATGCCGTATCGGGTGTTTTTCCACTTTTTTGAAAACAGAATTTATAATTTTTCGTGAAACTTTAACAACGTGTAACTTTCTACATACTAGATGAAAAGTGAATCCAGAAGGTGCGTTATAATCTCGGTTATGTTCTCTTTGGCTAACTTAAATTAGTTCCTACAAAATCCTATTATACAGAACGAAAATTGGCCGACAAGTTGGTGTTTTACAACAGTTTTTAATATTTCAGAAAAGTAGTTTTTCTCCAACTTCGTCTCAATTTTTCGAGCAAGTTGGATGGCCATGTCAAAATCCACCTGGGGGATCTCGAAGAGGGTCATGAGGGCTTTCTACACGAATTTACAGATCTAAAAACGGATTTAAATTGAAGGAGAAATTTGATGGAGAAGTCGGATACCTCGTTGTTAATTTCTGTCATTGTTGTTGATGGTTCCTTTGTCTTCTTCGCGAGCACGGCTTCGCCATGGTGCGCCCGAGCTTCGCCGTGGAGTGGGGAGGAGGAAGGAGGAGAGGAAGGAGGTGGAAGAAATAATTAAGGATTAGGGTTTTCAATATATATAACTATATATATACTTGTGGAGGGAGGGGGTTTCGGCCACTCTGGTTTAGTTATTAATGGGGTCGGCCCATATTTGTGTTACAGCTGAGCTACTTTGCTTAGGTGGGGGGCGGCCAAGCATAGCCGCTGCTGCTATGCTTTATTTAAAGGTTGGGGTGGCCGGTTGCCTATGGTGGGGCCGACCACCACTAGTTTATATTTTTTTTTCTCTTTCTTTCTTATCTTCAATATATATATATATATATATATATATATATATATATATATATATATATATATACACCAAAAATCTATTTAAAATCCAATAACAAATTAAATATTATCTAATCCAATTATTTAATGTATTAAAACATATCTACATATATATAAATTCAATCTTTAATAAATCAACTCAAAATAATAATAATATTTAAATAAAAAAACATGTTTATTAAATCTCCAAAAATAACTTCAATAATAATAGACTAATAAAATTGTTCCAATGGGTGCACTTATACCGCACACCCTTTTTCGGGTCCACAAAATATACTATTTTCTAAAATATTATTTAAATAATAAAATACCAATAATTGCACAAATAATTAAATGATTTAAAATTGTACATAAAATTCTAAAATAATTTAGAAATTATTTTTAAGTACATAAAATATGTCTACATGGCCACTTTGGTCCCACCATATGTCTACCTGGGCTTAAATTCGGTTCGGGCCCAATTCGGGCTGAACTGGACAAACCGGGCCGTCTAAAAATCAATATATAAAATAATATTTAATTAAAATACTTTAAATAAGTAAATTCACAATTTGGTCTGGTTTTTCTAGTTTGGACATCACCATGGCTAGGCTTCCCCCGGCATGACTGGTACACTAGTCAAGGCTCCCTGCTACATCTTTCGTGCCAAAATTTATGGTAGTCTTGTGTTCCAAAATTCAACAATGGCTAAGGTCATTTCTAATGAAATAAATAATAAGAATCATAAATTGCATAAATTAAGTTTGAAGTCTAATAAAATAATAAATAATAGTTTTTTTTAAAAAATAGGAGTTTTACAGCAACTAGCTCCACTATGGCTCCTTTGTCAAAAGAGGCTACAGCCCATGTTCAAGAAGCTGAACTTCCGCCTTCACAAACATCCGCTGCTGAAGCTTCTGTAGGAATAGCTGCTGTAGAACCCTAGAGGGGGGGGATGAATAGGGTAATTAAAAATTAACTACAACAATTGATGCAATAAAGACAATTGAAAGTAAAGAGTAGAAAGATCAAACGCAAGGATGTATCCTGGTATCCTCTTTTGAGGTAGTCCAGTCCCGGAACTCTCTCCGGCTTTAATCCACTATTTAACCAAATAGTACACACGAGTTTGGATCCGAAGAACTCGCCAACTTTAACACGAGTTTGGATCCGAAGACTCGCCAACTTCTACACACGAGTTTTCTTACGAAGGCTCGCCAACTTCAAACAAAAGAGAAAGAGAACTTGTTGATCTTCTAACATGTGAAGATCGAAATGTACAACTCTTTAATACTCTAGCACTTTGGGAGAGGATGACAATGAAAAGCTTGGAAGAGTATTAATGGTGGAGCTCTTGGTTGTTGGAAAATTTATGGAAGAGTTGGTGAGGAAGCTCAAGAGAGAGAGAGCTTTCTTTTATAAGAGAACCAAGAGTTGGTGACATTTAATGCTCTGAATACAAACAGACCGGCATGCCGTCGGTATGCAGCGGCATACCGTCGGTATACCGGCCAAATAGTAACGGTCATATTGATGATCGTTTGAGAGCATTAAATGCGGCCATTAATGCTAGTCAGAGTAATTCAAAAACTAAATATTTGAAACTCGGTATACCGCCGGTATGTCGGAGCATGCCGCCGGTATGCCGACAATTTGTCACAGCAAGTTTTGAGTTGATAAAAATGGTATACCGTCGGTATGCCGGAGCATGCCGTCGGTATGCCGACTATTTGTCACAGCAACTTTCTGGACATAAAGATCGGTATACCGCCGGTATGCCGGAGCATGTCGTCGGTATGCCGACTATTCGTCACAGCAACTTTCTGGATGCTAAAAACGGTATACCGCCGGTATGCCGAAGCATACCGCCGGTATGCCGCTCTGTAGGTATTTGATTTTTGACTTTGTTCTTTTTACTGTCATCCGTCCTTAGGTGTTTACAGATATACCTAGACTAGTACAGACTCGAAGACTCTAAGCAGGAAGACGCCGTCTTATGCAGGGAACGCCGGTAACTGCTCCAGTCTTCAAAGTGAAAGTGATTGCGCTTGAACGGAAGAACTCCATGTAGTCGATCTTCTAAGAATATTTGAATCTGAAGAACAGAAGACTAAACTACGAAGATGCTGTTAATTAATCAAAATAAAATGTGCCAACAAACTCCTCCATGTTGATAATTGACAAAATAGAGAGATAACATCTTCAGGGAGTAGCTCCCCCGTAGGTAGACAGCTCCCCCTCAATACGATTTCTCCCCCTTTGTCACTTAGTCAAAGATGGGGATAACAATAGAAAAAGTGCATAATGAAAATGACACGAGTATATAAAGAGAAGCATGCATTAATATATTGAAGTAAAAAGTGAATACATGCTTGACCCATACATATCATAGTAAAAAATAAAAGACTCTCCACAATGAGAGCCGGACACTAGAGATAACCATAGATAAAGTCCCCGAAGGACAGCAAACAACTAGTACCAACCACACACCGGTCCCCGAAGGACCACAAAAGACAACATAAAGGATAAACACATAAAACTAAAACACTCATAAAATGAAACCATCATCAAAAGGAAGTCCATCCCTACTCATCCGTCGGATCGTCATCATCACCCTGAGCTTGCTGGAAGGCGCCAAAAGGATCAATGTCGTCAGGGTACATAAACCCATAGGCATTGGGATCAGAGAAGCGCGGGGCCGCGTACATGGGATCCTGAAGATTAAGATCTAGAAAAGCATCACGGTCTTGAAGAGTGCGCTGAATAAAGTACCCCTGATCGTGGAAACGAGACTGGATCAGGGCTCCAAGTCCACGAGTGTGGGCCCGCATCTGCTCCTCCGTCTGGGCCATACGTATATCAAAGTGCTGCTGAGTGAGCGGCATATAACGGCCCGAAGCAGGAGGGGTAGATGTGGGAGTAGCAGGAGTGGATGCCGGTTGCTCTTGGGAAGACGAGGCACGGGAAGTAGAGGCGCCAGCAAGGGTACGGGAGACAGCAAGCTATGAGGGGACGCCATCCGAGGAGCAAAGAGATAGGTCAACATGTTTGGCCTCCAGAAGCAGAGTGATAAGGGAGCCATAGTAGAGGTTCTGCTTTTCCGAAGGCATGACACGCCGGAATTGCAGAAGAAGAGTCTTCGGGAAGGAGAAGGGCTTCTGGGCATAGAGATAATACATGCAGACGAGAGCATCCCCGGTAATAGCGTCGTAGTTCCCGCCCTTAGGAAATAGTGTATGGCACACTATCTTATGGAGCTCGTAGTAAAATGGCTCCAGCTGGGCAGAGAGGGCCGGGATGGCAGGAGGGTTGGGGCCCTTGCAGATTATACGGCAGAATTCGTCGAAGGGTGACGCCACCGAGGAGTTGAGAGCACCTAAGGATGGCAACGGTTCCCCCTTGTCCGGGATACCGAGGATGGTCCCGACCTCCCGAGAAGTGAGACGGAAGTGACGGTCATTGACCATAGACTGAACGGCGGGGTGATCGTCGTCCCCGACCAAGTTGCAGTAGAAAAGTTGGACTGCAGCGGGGTAGACGGGAATTTGGCGTCGAAGTAGAGAGGAGAGCCCGTCGTCAAACAAGGGGACGTGACCGGGAAAGAGGTTCCAGTTTATCGCCCGTCCTTTGAACACATTGTGATGGACGAAGTGTTGGAACCAAAGGTCGACCGCCAGAGCGTTGGAGAAGATGCGTTGGTCATAGCCTTGCGGTTGCGCCACCGGGACGAAGGGGTTGAACAAGGAGGAGAAGGAGGATCGGGGGCGCTTAGGGTTTGCCATGAGGAGAGTATAGGGTGTTGGAGTGGAAGAAGGAGGAGTAGGAGAAGTGATGGAAAAAGGAGGATTTTAAAGAGGAGGAGGAAGATGAAGAGATGATTTTGAAAGGGGAGGAGGGTGGGAACGGTTGTAGAGGAGGAGTAAAGAGGGGAGATAAAAAGGTGATGGGTTTGAATTAATGAGGGTGGAGTAAAAAGAGGAGAGAAAGGGGAGAAGTGATTGAAGAGTAATAAATGAGATAGAAGTTAAAGAGATGAGTAGTTATGAGGGATGGGATGGATGAGAGGGAATAAAGGTAGGATAAAAAGAATAAAGGAAGTAGAGAAGAAAGGTGGGCCCGGATCCTGATATGATGTCCCGTCCGTCGCCATCCGGCATACCGGCGGTATGCCGACGTGTACCGACGGTATGCCGAGTTTTGAAACAGAACCTAATTTTGAATCGAAAAACAGCATGCCGCCGGTATACCGCTGTATACCGTCGGTGTGCCGATCGAGAGGGATTATGGATCAAAAGATAAAATGCCTAATTCACGGCAAAGGAAGGTGAAGCGATCTTCCGGGAGCGGTTTTATGAAAATATCGGCTAATTGATAGGTAGTATCAATAAAGTCAAGACGAATATCTCCCTTTTGTTGATGGTCACGTAGAAAGTGGTGTCTAATTTCAATATGCTTCGTGCATGAGTGACAAATCGGGTTTTTCGTGAGATTGATAGAGCTAGTGTTATCACATTTAATAGGGGTACATGAATAAGAAATGCCATAATCTAAAAGTGTTTGTGACATCCAAAGAATTTGTGCACAAAAACAACCAGCCGCAATATATTCTGCCTCAGTGGTAGAAAGAGCAACAGAGTTTTGCTTCTTACTAAACCACGATACCAAAGACTTCCCGAGGAATTGACATGTGCCACTAGTGCTTTTCCGGTCAATCTTGCATCCGGCAAAATCCGCATCCGAAAAGCCGTGAAGCTCAAAGGATGAGGATTTCGGATACCAAAGACCCATGTTAATGGTGCCTTTGAGATAACGAAAAATGCGCTTAACGGCACACAAATAAGATTCCTTTGGATTGGCTTGATATCGTGCACACAAGCAAACACTAAACATGATATCAGGACGACTAGCAGTTAAATAAAGTAAGCTACCGATCATACCTCTATACTTACGAATGTCGATCGATGTGCCATCTTCATCATTGTCAAGCTTTGTCATTGTGGCCATAGGAGTCCTCATTGATTTGGATGAGTCGAGGTCGAAGCGCTTGAGGAGGTCCTTTGTATATTTCGCTTGATTTATGAAGGTTCCTTTGGGTCCTTGTTTGATTTGTAACCCCAAGAAGAAGGATAGTTCACCCATCATACTCATTTCAAACTCTTCCTGCATAACTTTGGCAAATTCTACACAAAGTGTGTTGTTCGTAGAACCAAAAATAATGTCATCAACATAAATTTGAACCAATATGAGAGTCCCATCATGGGATTTAATAAAAAGTATGGTGTCAACTTTCCCCTTTGAAAAATTGTGAGAAACAAGAAAAGAGCTAAGACGCTCATACTAAGGACGAGGAGCTTGTTTGAGGCCATAAAGGGCTTTATGGAGTTTGAACACGTGATTAGGAAATTGAAAGTCTTCAAATCCGGGAGGTTGTTTAACATAAACTTCCTCCTTAATAATACCATTTAGAAAAGCACTCTTAACATCCATTTGAAATAGCTTAAAGTCATTAAAACAAGCAAAAGCACAAAGCATACAAATGGATTCAGGACGTGCAACCGGAGCATAGGTTTCGTCGTAGTCAATGTCTTCCTCTTGGTTATAGCCTTGAGCAACCAATCGGGCTTTGTTACGAGTCACTAACCCATCTTTATTAAGTTTGTTACGAAACACCCATTTAGTTCCAATAATGGGATGATTGCTAGATTTTGGGACAAGTTCCCAAACCTTGCTTCGCTCAAATTAATTTAGCTCCTCTTGCATAGCTATCATCCAAAATTCATCAAGAAAAGCATCATTAACATTTTTAGGCTCTATTTGAGAGATAAAAGCCACATTTGCACAAAGAACACGAGTGGCGGATCTTGTGCTAACACTTGAGGAAGAATCCCCAATGATAAGCTCCTTAGGATGATTGGTGACAAATCTCCATTCTTTTGGGAGATCCTTTTGAGGAGGCTCGAGAGGAGAAGACTCTTTTGATGGGGTCACAACTTCATTGTTAGATGAAGAAGGACGATCCTCAATAGAGGAGTTCTCCAACCCAAACGAGATGTCATCAATGTCCTCGGAAGAGGAGAATGTAGAAGAGTTGAGTTCATTAAAAGAGACATTTATTGACTCTTCGACAACAAGACTTCTTTTGTTAAAAACACGAAAACCTTTACTATGAGTAGAGTATCCAAGGAATATTCCTTCATAGGTTTTTTCTTCAAACTTGCCTAGGTTATCCTTGGTATTCAAAATAAAACAATTGCAACCAAAAACTTTGAAATATTCAATAGAGGAAATTTTGTCAAACCAAAGCTCATAAGGAGTCGTCTTAGAAATAGGTCTAATCAAGACCCTATTAATAACATGACATGCCGTATTAACGGCTTCCGCCCAAAAATATTGGGGGAGCTTATATTGGTTTAACATAACCCGGGCCATATCGCCAAGGGTTCTATTCTTTCTCTCCACAACACCATTTTGTTGAGGAGTTCGTGGACAAGCAAAATCATGTCCAAAACCATTCTTTTTACAAAATCTTTTGAAATCAACATTATCAAATTCCCCTCCATAACCACTCCTAATTTTGTTGATAGAAAAACCTTTCTCATTTTGAACACGTTTACAAAAAGCAACAAATTCACGAAAAGTATCACTTTTGCAAGCAAAAAAAATAACCCAAGTAAATCTCGAAAAATCATCAACTAAAACGAAAGCATAAAGTGTGCCACCAAGGCTAGCTACTCTACTAGGCCCAAAAAGATCCATATGGATAAGTTGAAGGGGTCTAGAAGTACTCACAGAGTTGATGGATTTGAAGGATGATTTGGTCAACTTACTTTTCTCGCATTCTTCACACACCATGTCCTTTTTGAATGGGATACTTGGGAGACCTCGTACAAGCTTCTTGGAGGCAAGACGAGAGATGGTGTCCATGTTGGCGTGTCCAAGCCTCATGTGCCAAAGCCAACTCTCATCGTTCTTTGCAACTAGGCATCTGTCATTGTTAGTACCTTCAACAAGATAAAGAACATAAATGTTGTTTTCTCTAATGCCTTCATAAACAATAGTTCCATTAGAACTATCGGTAATGTAGCATTTGAGTTTAACAAACTTGATATCATAGCCATTATCGGTAAGATGGCTAATGCTAAGGAGGTTATGCTTGAGATTAGTAACAAGACATATATTATTAATACAAGGATAAGGAGGAGAATCGATATTACCATTCCCAATAATATAACCTTTAAGATTGTTACCGAAGGAGACGTGTCCTTCCTTCTTCATCGATAGCGTTGTAAAAAGTGAAGCATCACCGGTCATGTGCCGTGAATAACCGCTATCGAGAATCCACTTGCTTCTAGCATGAGAAGGATTCGTCACCTACAACAAAAGTTGAAGATGAACGTTTTGGTATCCATGATCATTTGGGTCCTTGATTGTTAGTTCTAGGAACCCATTTAAGAACTTTCATGTCAACTTGTTTCCTTGTATAACAAAAGTTAGAAGTATGTCCGAGCAAACCACAATAATTGCACATCAAAGAAGATTTAGAAGAAGAAGTGTGAGTGTTGTGCATATGTGAGTTTCTAGTATGAAAAGTTCTACCATGAGTGTTATGATGATAGTAAAATGCATGATGTGAGGTGTTCTTCTTAACAAAAGGTCCTTTTCTTGTGTTAGAGAAGGAGTTGTGTGTAGTGTTCATGTAAGGGTTATGCCTAGCATTGTGATGAGTGTGGGGGTGTCTTGGAGCATGCATGTGAGTGGTATTCTTATTACCTAAATTCTTACTCCGTGTAAGAAGATCATTATACTTAATAGAAGTGTCATATTCTCTTCTATTAGCATCTTGACATTTGCGCATAGCAAATTCATAAGAGCTTCTCATGGATAGAATCTCATCATCCCTTTTCTTGATGATGTCAAGAGATTCTTGAAACTTGAGTCGCAAAGACACTATTTCATCCGTGTCAGAAATAGGAGATTTTCCCTTCACATCAATAATAATGCTTGAGAGCCTCTCTACTTCAAGTTGAAGAGCCTCAACCTCTTTAAGAGATTTCTTGTATTTATTCCGAACACCTTTGTGTTCTTCATGTAATTCAAGAATGGCTTTTTCCAAATCATCATAGGTAAGAGTGTTTAAGGAAAGATCATCAAGTACCTCATCAGTTGCCATAAGGCAAACATTTGCATTGTGTTTGCACTCCTTGTCATTGTCGGAGTCACTAGCATCACTCTCACACCAAATGCTAGTGTTGGCAAATTTTTTAGAGGACGAGCTTCCTCTGCTTGGCTTCTCGTACTTGCTTGAATCTCTTCTTATCATTGGACAGTCCCGCTTGATATGTCTGGGTCTTCTACATTGATAGCACCTGGATCTTCCTTATTTTCCCGTCTGGAGCGATTGGCTTTGTTGAATTTAAGGAATTTCTGGAAATGCTTAGCTGTGAGAGCTATTTCTTCATCATCATCCGACTCATTGTCGTCGGAGCTCTCCTTGGAGTAAGACTTTGTAGCTTTGAGAGCAAGAGTCTTCTCCTTCTCTTTGGTCTTATCCTTCTCCTTCTCTTGTGTGGAGGATTCCTCTTGATCCTTCATGTCGAGCTCGTGAGTCATAAGCTTACCCATGAGGGTCTCAAGGTTCACGACAGTTAGATCGTTTCCTTCAATAATTGCGGTAGCTTTAGGACTCCACACTTTCGTCAATCCTCTAAGGATTTTTCTGATCTTTTCATGAGCCGCATATTCCTTACCAAGAGAGGAGAGAGGATTAATAATATCACCAAATCGAGTAAACATAGAAGTAATAGATTCATCATGCTTCATTTTGAAAGACTCATATTCTTGCGTGAGTCTACTAATCTTAGACTCCTTCACTTGTGAAGTTCCTTCGTGTGTGACTTCAAGTAATTTCCAAATCTCATTGGAAGTCTTGCAAGTAGAGATTCGGTTGAATTCACTGCTGTCGAGAGCACAATAAAGAGCATTCATTGCTTTGGCATTTCGACTTGCAAGCTTCTTAATGTTTTCAGAAAGAGTGTCCCGAAGGGTGTCAGAAGCAATATCCTCAATAGCTCTGGAAGGAGTAGGAAGACCATTTATCACGCAATCCCATAAGTCGAAATCTATGGACTTTAGATAAATGCTCATCCTAATCTTCCAGTAGTTGTAGTTGGTACCATCAAATAGGGGAGGCCTATTTGTGGAGTGCCCCTCATTGTGAAACGTGTTGAGACTAGGGTTAGAGGACATGGATCACTCAAGGGTGTAAATCCAAATCAAGAGAACAAAGCTCTGATACCAATTATAGAACCCTAGAGGGGGGGGGTGAATAGGGTAATTAAAAATTAACTACAATAATTGATACAATAAAGACAATTGAAAGTAAAAAGTAGAAAGATCAAACGCAAGGATGTATCCTGGTATCCTCTTTTGAGGCAGTCCAGTCCTGGAACTCTCTCCGGCTTTAATCCACTATTTAACCAAATAGTACACACGAGTTTGGATCCGAAGAACTCGCCAACTTCAACACGAGTTTGGATCCGAAGACTCGCCAACTTCTACACACGAGTTTTCTTACGAAGGCTCGCCAACTTCAAACAAAAGAGAAAGAGAACTTGTTGATCTTCTAACACGTGAAGATCAAAATGTACAACTCTTTAATACTCTAGCACTTTGGGAGAGGATGACAATGAAAAGCTTGAAAGAGTATTAATGGTGGAGCTCTTGGTTGTTGGAAAATTTATGGAAGAGTTGGTGAGGAAGCTCAAGAGAGAGAGAGCTTTCTTTTATAAGAGAACCAAGAGTTGGTGACATTTAATGCTCTGAATACAAACAGACCGGCATGCCGTCGGTATGCAGCGGTATACCGTCGGTATACCGGCCAAATAGTAACGGTCATATTGATGATCGTTTGAGAGCATTAAATGCGGCCATTAATGCTAGTCAGAGCAATTCAAAAACCAAATATTTGAAACTCAGTATACCGCCGGTATGTCGGAGCATGCCGTCGGTATGCCGATAATTTGTCACAGCAAGTTTTGAGTTGATAAAAACGGTATACCGTCGGTATGCCGGAGCATGCCGTCGGTATGCCGACAATTTGTCACAGCAACTTTCTGGACATAAAGATCGGTATACCGCCGGTATGCCGGAGCATGCCGTCGGTATGCCGACTATTCGTTACAGCAACTTTCTGGATGCTAAAAACGGTATACCGCCGGTATGCCGAAGCATACCGCCGGTATGCCGCTCTGTAGGTATTTGATTTTTGACTTTGTTCTTTTTACTGTCATCCGTCCTTAGGTGTTTACAGATATACCTAGACTAGTACAGACTCGAAGACTCTAAGCAGGAAGACGCCGTCTTATGCAGGGAACGCCGGTAACTGCTCCAGTCTTCAAAGTGAAAGAGATTGCGCTTGAACGGAAGAACTCCATGTAGTCGATCTTCTAAGAATATTTGAATCTGAAGAACAGAAGACTAAACTATGAAGATGTTATTAATTAATAAAAATAAAATGTGCCAACAGCTGCTACACCTAGTGCAGTAGCTACCAATAAATTTATAGTTGGTTCTTTTACCAATTTCTTCTTCAGTTCCTTGGGACCTTTGGTAGAAAGGGTAATGGAGAAAGAGAATGCTGGTTTCATCACTGTCAGAAGTCCAACTTCTTATCTGATTGGCGGCATTCGAGATCAAGGCGATGAAGCTCAGGCTGCTTACCTTGAACATGTACTGGATGAGCTGGAGAAGTCAATCAAGATCTACAAAGATCTTAACCGAGGAGAGGTAGAGCCACTGGTGAATGCCGAGTTCGAAAGGATGACTCGAGAAGCTGAGGTGACGAAGACAGATTTTAAGAAATTTTTGGACACTTTTACCACAAAATCTTCAGAATATGATTCTCAGATGGATATAATAGCGTCTGCTGCCGGAGAGAAAGAAAAGAAGGTTGCTGATCTGAAGGCAGAATTTGCTCGACTTCAAGTGGAGTTGAGAATTGTTCAACTTGCTCTTGAAGAAGAGACCACTCAACATCAAGCTGCAGTTCAACAACTAAACATTCTGACCCATGAGAAGGATGAGTTTGTCAAATTTCATCAAGATGAAATCACTCGTCGACTAGTGACCTTGCCAACATTTGATGCTGAATCTGGAATGGCGGAGGCTAGAAGGCGGGTGCTGGATTCTCGTGAAGAACGACTCCAAACCTTGAAGCAGCAGATAGCTAATCTGATGACCCCATCGATTGAGTGAAAGAAAACTTTTTGTATTTTCTCCTTTGTGATGTCTTTTTGTAATGTCTTTGATATTGATTAATGAAAAGACACTATTTTTGTGGCTATATTATTTGTTGTATATCCCATTACGGATATAAATAATAGCGATAGAAAATATATTCAGAGGTTCAGGACATGATATATTTTTTGATTTAGAAAATAATTATATTCATTATATCTGCTCAGAGGTAATATGGACATGGCAGAATATAATTTTTTTTGAATATTATTATTTCGGTAGACAACTTAATCAAAGGTAATAAATACGTGACAAGTTGTTGGTATGGATGAACGGATGAGTCGTCAGAATGTATGAACGAAATGAATCGTTAGGATGAACGGATGAACCATCGTATGAATAGGATGAACGGATGAACCGTCGAATGAATGGAATAAACGGGTGAACCGTCAAATAAATGAAATGAACGGATGAACCGTCAGATTGTATGAACGAAATGAATCGTCAGGATGAACGGATGAACCGTCGTATGAATGAAATGAACGGGTGAACCATCAAATGAATGGAATGACTGTTGTGAAGAATACGTCGCTTCGATCCGCGTAATCGACTATTTCAAGAATCTCTGCCTATAAATAGAACAGAAATTTAGATGGAATGATCAATTTCACTTTTAACACAAAATGTCGTCTGAAGATGCATCCAAGAAGGCTGAAATTGTCCCCAAGGTTGAAGAAGTCACTGAGGAGCGTCCAGCCGAGCCAAACCAGCCAAAGCAGACGGAGGCGAGCGAAGGTTCGTCTGCACCCAAGCCGCCACGGGATATCTTGGACTTCCTAGTTGAGCCAGGGAAGACTGAAGAAGAGGAGGCCATGAGGATGGCCGCTTGCGCGTTTCTGGTGAAATCAAGCAAGGATGTCCTCGGCTCTTTTGCCGACTATATTTTTAAAAAGGATGGTAGTGGTCCTCGTCCTGTCTTTAAGAAGGACGATAGTGATTCTCGTCCTTGATATTATGTAACATCGTTTATGATAAAATAAAATCAAACTTTATTTATGAACTGTCTTGTCATATTTACAAGCAATCCCTTTTACATTCATATACAGTATTTTTTAAGGAACTTGCCGTTGATAGGCATCATTGCAACTCGACCGTCCAGCTCTGTGAGTTGATAGGCTCCATTTGAGAAGACTTTATTCACGATATAAGGCCCTTCCCATTTTGCATCGAACTTGCCTTTGCTCATGTGAGTCATAGTCATGGGACGTCTGACTGTTAGAACAAGTTCTCCTTTCTGAAAGGCTCTGACTTTAACTTTGCGATTAAAAGTCTTCGAGATGCGGACTTGATATAATTCTATGTGTTGTTGAGCCAATAGTCGCTTCTCATCGAGCGCCTCCAGTTCTTGAAGTCGAAGAAGATCATTGTTCTCCACAGTAAGTTCGTTAGCGATAGGAATTCTCAAGGAAGGAATTTGAAGTTCCAGAGGTTGAACTGCTTCACAACTGTACACCAGAGAGAAGGGTGTACAGCCTGTGGGATTGCAGACCGTAGTACGGTAGGCCCATAGACATTCTCCAAGCTTTTCACTCCAGTTCCATTTGTTAGTAGACACAAACTTCTTAAGGAGCTTGATAATAGTCTTGTTGAAGGCTTCAGCCAAACCATTAGCAGCCGGGTTGTAAGCTGTAGAAGCGACATTGTCAATCCGATGATCGTCACAGAACCTGGTGAACTTTTGACTGATGAACTGAGGTCCGTTGTCGTGAATGATTTGTCGAGGTACACCAAATCTGTAAATGACATGGTGTTTGACAAAGTTGATGACGCTACTGGTTTTGACTTCAGCCAAAGGTATAGTTTTGGCCCACTTGGAGAAATAATCAGTTATTGCTAGTATCAACCGATGTCCCTTAGAAGAAGGAGGATTGATAGGACCTATAATATCCATATCCCAAGCTTCAAAAGGCCATGAAGCAGCAGTCGGATGAAGGAATTCCGACGGTTGATGGATGAAATCTGTATAGATTTGACAAGCTCGACATTTCTTTGCATATTCGATGGCATCAGACACCATAGAGGGCCAATAGTAACCCATTCGTCAGATACGATCTTGCAGTTTAGGGCCGGGTCGATGTGCTCTGCAAACACCATCATGAGCTTCACGCAATACTTGCTTCGCTTCATCACCAGCAAGACAGCGTAAGAGTAGGCCGTCATAAGTCCGTCGATAGAGAGTTTTGGTAGTATGATTGTAGTAGAATCGAAGAGATCGTCGACGAATACTCGTAGCCTCCTTAGGATCTTTAGGAAGTATGTCATGAACTATGAAGTCGATGAAAAGAGCTCTCTAATCTTCATTGATAACATTGACTTCGGCGAAGTTACTGAACTCAATGTTGCGATTATTTTTAATGCAGAACAACTCTCTGTTGGAAACAACGACCACTTGTTGTCTCTTGACGGGAATTGCTAAGACTGCTGCGAGATTAGCTAAAGCATTTGCCTCAGTGTTACAAGCTCGTCGAACATATTCAATGAAGAAAGCCTTGAATGATGTAGCCATGTAATTTGCAGCTTCATGATAGGGCACTAAATCTTGATGGCGAACTTCGTATATTCCTCTAACCTGATTGACAACCAGTTTAGAATCGCCGTAGACTTTAAGATATTTGACTCCCAACTGTTTTGCTAATTGGAGTCCAATGAGCAAGGCATTGTATTCAGCCACATTGTTAGAGCATGGCTAATTTAAGGAATAAGCTCTTTGGATAGCTAAACCTTCTGGAGAGACTAGTACTATTCCAACTCCTGCGACAATGGTCCCATTGGGTCCGATCCGGGATGCTCCGTCGAAGAATAGACGCCAGGTAGGAAATTCTTCAGAGATCATGTTTGATTCCAATATTTTATCTAGAATTTCATCATAAAGCTTAGATGTCTCCGGAACAGGATGAGCTGCTAAAAAGTCAGCCAGTGCTTGACCCTTAACATACTTTTGTGGAACATAAACCATGTCGTATTGGGCTAGCAGAATGGCCCATGTAGCCAGTCGAGAATTGAGTGTGCTGGGTTTCTTCATCAGTACCCGAAGAGGATTAACTCGAGAAATAACGTGAATGGTTTGGCCAATAATATAATGCCGAGTCTTTTGAACAGCGAACATAAGAGCTAGGCATTCTTTCTCAACCGGACTATAACGGTGTTCAGCACCAATCATAGTACGACTAAGATAGTAGAGGGCTTGTTCATGGCCTTCTTTGTTCTTCTGGGCAAGTAGAGCACCCAATGAATGATCCATAGCACGGACTTACATTAAGAATGGAATGCCTGAGATTGGTGGCACCAAGACTGGTGGGTTCATCAGATATCGCTTTATATCATCGAATGCTTGTTGACATTCTTCGATCCAAACGAAAGATACACCCTTTTTCATTAACTGAGTAAACGGTCTGCAGCGTCCAGACAGATTTGAAATGAACCTCCTGATGTACGCAAGTCGACCTTGGAATCCTCGTAGCTCTTTTAAGTTGCGTGGAGGACGCATCTCTTGAATGGCTTTGATCTTCTCGGGATCTACGTGTATACCTTTAAAGGTAATGACGAAGCCGAGAAATTTACCACTAGAGACACCCAAGAATGACTTGGTAGAATTCATTTTTAACTGATGTTGGCGCTTTAGATTGAAGATAGTTCTTAAATCTTAGATGTGATCTTCCTTTAGGCGACTCTTGACAGCAATATCGTCAACATAGCATTCGACAGTCTTATGAAGATGATCTCGAAAGATGGTACTTATAGCTCGTTGGTAAGTTGTACCCGCGTTCTTGAGACCAAATGGCATCACAGTGTAGCAGTAGGCTCCGCGAGGGGTGCAGAAAAAAGTATGTTTTTCATCTTCAGGGTTCATCCAAATCTGATTGTAACCAGAAAATCCATCCATGAAGGATATCCTTTCAAACCCACAAGTATTGTCGATCATGACATCTGTGATAGGGAGAGGAAACTCATCCTTTGGACAAGTTTCATTAAGATCCTGAAAGTTAATACAAACTCGAACTTTGCCACTTTTCTTCAAGACTGAGATAACGTTGGCTACCCAATCTGGATGTTGTTCTTCTCGAATAAAGCCACAAGCTATGAGCTTTTTGACTTCATCATCAATGGCGTCCATCATTTCTGACTTGAATCGCCTTTGCTGTTGTTTGACTGGCTTTGCATTAGGTAAAATATTCAGTTTATGAGTAGCAACTTTGGGATCTAAACCTGACATGTCTTCATAATTCCAGGCAAAGATATCAATGTATTCTCGAATAAGAAGAATTAATTCTTGCTTATCTGCCTCTGGAAGGTTCTTGCTGATGAATATTGGACGAGGTGACCCATTTTCTCCTACATCAATTTGAACCAATTGATCTTCGGTAGGAGGTTCTTGTTGTTCGAATCGAAGTTCCCATTGGGTATCCATTCGTTGAGCCCAAGGATCTGTTTCGGGATCTTCTTCGATATCTTCGTCATAACCTTTCGGGAGTTCATCGAAGATCATGTTAGAAGATACGATCAATCGATAAACTTAACCGATGCTGGTGTCAGAATCCCATGATCTAGAATCAGAAGAGTTGGAGCGCTCTTCACTATCGGATTCAGAGACTTCTGGAGATAAGACCGGAGGTGAAGTATATCCAAGACCTCTTTTCGTCCTGCTGTAGTACATCTCTGATTTCCCTTTCGGAACAACCGTACGAATAGGAGTTCGTCTACCCTTACCGTAATTGAGGCTATTCTTGAAGTTATAACCCATCTTTCAGATGATGTCTTTTGATTGTTGACTATAACGACGAAGTTGGAGACGTCCCATATTGTTATTTTTGCTATCATCCGTATAGCTGAATTTTTGTTCTGGCCCTTTACTAAAAAGTATTGGACTCTCACCTCTCTTTTAAGAAGGGACAACAAAATATGAGTCGTCTGGATGTTCAAATAATACTTCCGTCTGAAATGATTGTACGACTCCTATTGTAAATGACTGAAAGCTGTCTAGCATATCCAAATAGCATTTAGTATGATAAATGACATCAGTATACTGGAAAGTAGATGCTTTTTCATTGATTTGTACATCCATATTTACAAGAGGACCTTTAGCCTTAGCCGGCTTGGTCAGATCGATTACAAGAGGAGGAACAAAAGAGGAAGGAGGTTTAGGCTTGTTGCGACGAAGGTCGATAACAAGCAGCTCAGAAGAGGTGAGCTCCCTTATCTCCTTGTTACGACGAAGGTCGATAACCAGTGGCTCAGAAGAAGTGAGCTCCTTTTGATCTTTGTTACGACGTAAGTCGATAACCAGTGACTCAGAAGAGGTGAGCTCCCTTTGATCTTGATTATCACTAGTTGATTGCTTCTGGGCTGGCAGATGAATAGCTAGTGGTTTGGAGGATTGAGGATGAGAGACACGCCCTTTAACAGGTATGATGACAGTGTCATTGGGCACTGCTTCTTGTTCTTCTTCACCATCTATGGCCAAAACTACCTTCATAAACTCTTCTTTGTATATGCGAGCGTTGTTGCAATATGCTTCAACGCCTTTGAAAGGGTGGAGATCCGCAACTTCTTTTTGGACTTCTCCTTTATCATTAACGTATTTGAAGCATTGATGGAGAGTAGAAGGAACAATGTTGTGTTCATGAAGGAATGGTCTCCCCAGAAGAGCATTGTAGGAACAACCATGGTCATCTATAATGTAGAAGGTCACCTTCGTGCGAAGATTGCCAATTTGAAGTTTTAGGCGTATCTTGCCTAAAGGTTCACTTCTTCCCTGGTTGAATCCCAGAATGGTGGTGATAGTGCCGGAGAGACTATGCACTGGAATCTTCAGAGCATCCAACATCGTCTTAGACATGATGCTGAGTGCTGACCCTGGATCTATCAGAATACGATCGACCTTCATGGTGTCGACATATCCTGTAAAGTAGAGAGGACGGTCATGTCGATTGTCTTCTATCAACATGTCATGTTGTGTGAAGGTGATGTTTGGAATTAATTCCAGCACACTGTGACAGTGAAGACAAGAGACAGGTTCTGATTCAGGTTTCTTGAGAAGAGTTAAGCAAGTGTCTGCCTGCATCAAAGTCTCACTCAGTATTTCTCGAGTCTCTTTAGAGAGGCGTAAGAGCTCGAAGATAGACAGCCTAGCCGGTGTGTTGGCCAGTTGAGCCAATATGTCAAAGTTATATGGCTTTTCAAGTCCAGAGGGGGATGACTTCTTCAAAATTTTATCGAAGCGGACTTATTGTTTGCCTTTGTCGGCTGCTACCGGTTTAGGAAGAGTTGGTTCCGCAACCGGTAATGATGTAGAAGGGATGACTTCTGTAGAGACAAGCTGCACTGGAACAGCCTCAGAGGACGAAGCAGGATCCTCCTGAATTTTGGGATGCTTCCGTAGATAAGTTTTCCCTGACCTGGTGCCCAACAGTATTTCTTCTTCAACTATGGGGTCAAAAGACACCATATTGCAGCTCTTTGTCTTGCCCTTGGAGCGTTGCTTGGAGGAAGAAGGAACTTCAAAATCTTTAACAATATCAGGATGGATCCACATAATCTCGCCATTATCAAGGAATAAGGGGACAAGACCTTCACTTTGTGGAGGAGGAAGATTCTCAATCTCAAGAGTGGTTCTGGGAATGGGGATGATGCCACTTTGCACCACTTGTGGCAGGAAGTCACCAAACTGTATAGAAATCATATTGGCTGTAACAGTCTTTTCATCCTGTTGGAGAGTGATAACACCGGCGTTGACTAACTCTTGAATCTTGCCTTTGAGCACATAGTATGCCCGAGTAGGATGCCCTATGTGTTGGCCCAATGATGGTATCATGTTTTTGAATATGGTTAATATGTTAAGTTTAGCATTTCATTATCACTAATCTTCATACTATCGCTATAGCATTTCTACTTATACTTATACCTTTGGTGATATATGCCTATTGGTTTACATTTTAGTGATATGAGCTTTCTATCTTAAATTTAATCAAGTTTTTGATTATGGTTATTCAATTAAGTTTAATCATTATGATATCACTAACATTTATGATATCACCTTAGCACTTATACTTAAACTTCGCATAGTCCTAATGTGCTTTTATCTTATCATTCTTGCTACATGTATATTGCTTTGTTCGTCTAACATGTATTTACAGAAAAGCAATTAGCAAGATCAATGTGGACATATGCAATACAATGAAGAAATCATGGTGGGCCAAAGACGATGGATCCCACAAGATTTTTTCTGAACCACCTGACGACATCTCTGGAGCCACGTACCGGGGGTTCCGCTGCCCGGTCAGCGGACGGGGGTCGAGGGGGCAGCGCCCCTCGTCGGGGGTTCGGGGGCGAAGTCCCCGAAAGGTATTCAGTTTTTACAAACTGGATATCTTTGGACAACTGCTGCCAAAGGAAAAAGCCAGCACCTATCAAAGGAAGAAGCCAAGCCATGCCATCATCATTTCAAGACTCTGAAGAAGCCTGCACCTGCCTAAGTTTATCTGGAGTCTGTAATGAGTCTTAGGAATTATTGTAAACACAAGAAATGGATGGCAAAATCGAAAGCTAGGGTAGATAATAACCCAGGACAATCTTCGGAATCCTGGCGGATAATCCGGCGGATCTCCGCGGAAATTCGACGGAAGATCCGAATGGTCTCACAGAATACCTTCTGTGAGTGTTCGGATTATCCGACGGAAAACTGCGGAATTCCGGCAGATTTTCTGCCATTTGACCGTTTGCATTCCAATTGTTGGATTCTATGAATGATTGATCCCAACGGCTTTTTTTATAGCCGTTGGACTATACAGGCGGATGATCCGACGGATTTCCGCGGAAATCCGACGGATGATCCGTCAGCCTGTGAAAGTTGTATTATTGCACTTTCCTTTGCTTTGGTTATAAATAGCCTTGAACCCCTTCATTCAAGGTTGATACTTTGAGCCTAAAAATTTCCAAACCACCAAAGCTTATCCACATACAACTCTACAAAGCCTTCATTTGCCATCTACAAATTGTGTTAGAGTTATTGAGTTGAAAAGTGAGATCTTCATCCTATTGTATAAGGAGATCAAAACCTATTGTGAAAGGTTGAAGTTGGAGAGTCTTCGTATCCAAACTCTCGGTTGAAGTTGGGGAGTCTTCGTATCCAAACTCTCGGTTGAAGTCGGAGAGCCCTTCGGATTAAAGCTCTTGTGTAAGAAGTTGGCGAGTTCTTCGGATCCAAACTCGTGTGTAACTATTTGCTCAAATAGTGGATTAAAGACGGAGAGAGTTTCGGGACTGGACTGCCTCTTAGGAGGATACCAGGATATATCGGGTGTCGGTATTGTGTTTGCTTCTTCTCTTGCACTTATATTTTTAAATTGCCAATTTGCCTGTGCTAAGTGCTTGATTAGTTAGCTTGACCCTATTCACCCCCCCTCTAGGGCATTCTACAATTGGTATCAGAGCAAGGACTCTATTGTTAGGCTTAACATCCTTAGAGTAGATCCTTGTTATTTTTCTATGGCAACCTATTCCTCATCCTCCGATAAAGAGGGTTTTATTTCTAGTAGCATAGACAATCATGTTTCTTCTAAATGCAAGAAATGCTCTAAGTGAAAAGCCATGGCTAAACAATCCTTAGAGATTCTTGACAACCTTCATTCTACAAATGAAGAACTTTCTGAAAAGGTTATTCATTTAGAAGAAGCAAATGAGTTTTTGAGAAATGAAAACAATGTTCTATTATCTAGACTTGATTCTCAAAACTCATCTTGTGTTTCTTTAAAGAGTTTGAATGAGGCTTTAATTTTGAAAATCAAATCTCTTTCCTCATCAATAGAAGATCTTAAGAGGCAAACACATGAGCTTAATCATTTGCATGATTCTTCTATTAACTCTTTAAAGAAACAAAATAATGATTTTATTTCTAGAATTGCTTTATTTGAAAAAGAGAATAATGCTTTAATTGTTAAATTTAATTCTCTTACTTGTATGCATGATGATTTGATATTAGAACATAATATTCTTAAAACCAAATCTTCTCATGCTCACTCTAGAGATACTTATCATTCTAGTATGTCACATGTTCATAACCATGCTCATTCGGATACATGTGCACACACTAGTATTAGGTGCTTCTATTGCTCTCGCATTGGACACATGAGCTTAACTTGTCCTATTCGTAGGAGTTTTTCTACCAATGCTAGAGTAAATAGTATATGGGTCCCTAAAGCTAACAAATGTGGATCCAAGTTCATTTGGATACCAAAGTCTTCGCCTAATGTTGTAGGTGGAGCTTCTTTTATCGGGACATAGCACCAAGGAGCGTGTTGATGGTTGCAAAGCTCAAAGGTCATCTTTCAAGCAATTGCACCAACACAAGTGTGGCCACTAGAGCCACTTTGGTAACATGCTAAACGATTCTCTTTAAATGGTTTATATTAGTAGAATCTAGCATGTTTCTCTTGATGTTTTGCTACTAGCTCACATTGATATCCTTAGTTGCTTATTGTATAAATCAATGTGAGATATAATACTAGCATGCTTAGTTAATTTTCTTATTATTTCTTTTATCTAGCATGACTAGTTACTTAGCTTAAATGTTTAGTTCACACTTGTAGTTATCACTCATTTTCTATTAAGTGTGACACATTTAATTTATGCATGCTTGTTATTCTTAATCTCTATATTATGAAGCATGCATATCACTCTAGTCCATAGGAGCTTGATTTTGATTTGAGTTAATATGATTTTAACTCTCCGTCTTTAAAGTTTTTGAGAATAGTTACTTCTTACCGATTTCTCCTTAATATGTAATATTTACTTTAAATCGGTATTTGTGAATATATATGTTTAGCACAAGCTTCTTATCACTTGACAAGTATACACTTATACTTCCTTTTTAACCTTGTGTTTACATAATATATTCATTATTGATTCTCATACTTTATCTTGATTATATCTTCTTGGCTTTTTGGTTGGCATTATGGATACATGTTCTTAATTAATTTTTGATCTTTTCATGTATGCCTATTCGTGATATTTATAGTTTCATATATATATGATTTCTAACTTTTGATATTTATTTGGTTTATACCTTTAAGTTGGGATGTTGAGAGAAATTTTTTATTAGTGTCTTGTTCATGACTATTTATGGAAGTTCTTTTAAAAATCACATGGTTTTGTGCTTTGTTTTGTTTTTATATTTACCTCCTTCTTTTTTTTGTGCACATTTTCTAGTCTATATATTGTTTTACTTTTCTTGGTGACTATGAAAGCTCTTTGTGAATTTGATTTTATAGAGAGTCGGATAATCTGACGAACTTCCGCTGAAATCCGACGGATAATCCGATCAATTCCAGCAGCTTTGTGAGCACTAAGTTCGGATCATCCGCCGGACTTCCGCTGAAATCCGACGGATAATCCGATCAGCTTTCTTGTTTTTAATGATCCTTCTTTGCTCATTCCTTGGGTTATGCTCCTTTTTGAATTATTGTTGCCCAATGATATTTTTGTAGCACATGAGAATACTTGTAATTGTTACATCATATTTCTCATGAATTTAACTACTATGGTTTCAGCTTTTGTGTTGAGATCTTTCCACTTCTAGAGAATACACTTATTTTAATGTGGCTATTGTATTTTGCATTCTCTAGATCAATCTATCATTTCATTATCTTGGATTAATCTCAATACTTGGCAAAAAGATGTATTGTTTTCATGAATATCTCTTTTGTCCTTTACTTGATAAGAGTCTAATTCTTTTATTTATCATCTTATGCTCTTATCCTTGCTTAGTAAAGAGTCTATAAATCATTTTGATCATTCAAAATGTATTCCCTTAATTGTGAACTCTATGCTTAAGCAAGTATTTTTTTTTTTGTATTAATGACTTAAGAATTAATGAGCACATTTATCTTGTTAATGGCTTCTCTCATTAATCTTATTTGGATTATATAGTTTGCTTATTTGTGATATATTATTAAGCTATATAATTTTGGCTCACTTTCACACATCTAGCTATATTCCTATACTTCAATCTATATATGCTAGTTTACAAAAACAAGATTTGTGATATGCTTGATCTCTAAAATTAGTTCTAAAATTCTTTATTAAATCTTGTTTTCTCTTAGAGATTTGTGATTCCTTGTTTTAACTCTCTTCCATAACTAGTCATTAGCAAGTCTCTCTTAAATTTCTCTCACTTTTGAGTCATGATTTTATCATATTATCATTTACATCTCTTCTTTATTGAACTTGTAATTATTTAAATGAGATTGACTCTTTCTCATGTTAATTTGTGAGATTTTTTTTGGATTTGTGTTTTTCTCTTGATGAGATTCATTAGATCATATTTATTCATTTGTTTTCTTTATGAATGATCCTAATGATTGAGTAGTCCTAAACTATCTAATTTTGTAAATGTCAAGTCAATTTATTACTCTACTTTGACTACTCATGGTTTATCACATATGACCTTTGCTATTTGAACTTTATTGGTCTTTCATTTAGAAGTAGCAAAGTTTGGATATTACCCGGTTGATGGGTACATATGTGATAAAACATACCTAGTCCATGCAAAGCAATAAATTGGTTGATTATTTCTTAATTAGATAATCATGGACATGATATTTGAGTTTCATTTTTATTTTATTTTTTATTTTTGAGCTATATTCTATCTATCATCATGATTGTTCTTAATTGACTTTATTCTATTTCATGATGACATTTTCTCAAAGGATAACATACATTGATCTATCATATTTAAATATGAGATACTTTTATATATATTAATGTATGCCATCTTTTGATTATATGTGCTTAATTGGAATATTCTTTTGATTATTTCATCTTTAGTGGCTATTAATTGTATGTCTCTTCTTGACTAAAGATGATATTTTTCGTCTTTTGACGATATTGTAGCCTTATATGCATCGTGCAAGGGGGAGAAATCCATAGTTGATTTACCCCTAGATCTTGTCGTTATCTATTTTATGCTATAAGTGATTTGGAACTAGATACGCATATTTTGAGGAGAAGCAAATCAATTGATTCTATTTATTTATACCCTTTAATATGTCGTATACCTAGTTCATCATGGACCCATATTTTTTTCTATTTCATATCTTATTGATTGAGGTCATGATATTTTTATTTTGAAGGGTTTATGAGAGTGTATGTAATTGTCCTTATTATCTTATCTCTCTCTTTCATATGGTTTGAATAAGTCATCTTGTTAATATTAACTTTCATATCTTATCTTGATGACTATTGTGCTTTCATTACTTTGGCTTTCCTTATATGCTTAATTGATTTGGCTTTCCTTGTTGAGGACTTATCCAAAATTCATGATTTTTATCACCTTTGGTAGTACTTTGAGGGAGAGCATTCAAGTCGACTGAATTTCTCTTTCTCAAGTATTTTTCTCCTTTACCTTCATGTTTATCTAAAGGGTATTCATATAGCATGATAAGGTAATTGAGTTTAAATGCATGAACTTGGATAAGCATATAGATTTTGCAAATAATGAGATTACTTTATATCAATTGCAATATTTTATATTGATCATTCTCTTATTTTGTTCCACTATTTATTTGTGGACAATTATGATTATAATGGTTTCTTTGATCAATGTTTCAAGTTTACATCTTTTCAATTGGTATCAAGTTTATTTTATGTCATATCTCAATTGGTATCTATTAGTTGCAATTATCTATTCCTCATGGCTTTTGTTTGAAATCCTTTATTTCATAGTTCTCTTCCAAAACTAGAGCAATATTTCATATCCTATTGTGTTTTGGATTTATTCCTCGGATTTCAAATTGGTAAACTACTTATTTCTTATTTTTTAAATTCGTTTAGTTTTACCAACTATATTGTGTTTTGACAAGCTATTCTCTATCTGATGTTCTACATTGGCAATGTAGCTTTATAAACTTGTCATTACATCATTCTTCCATTGTTTTTTATTAGTATATTTTGATCATGATTGTCTATGACTTCTCCATGCTCTAATTTCTATGCTTAAGATTGATTTCATTTTATCTCTTAGTACGGGGGAGCCTATTTTTGATCATGTCAAAGGGGAAGAAGTAAGTTTAAGTATGCTTTTATAAGTAATCTAAGTAGTATGCTTTTAGTGATATTGCTTATATCTTTTGTATATTAGTGATACATGCATCTATTATGTCTATACTAAACTTAACCGATTTGCCATAATAAAAAAGGGGGAGATTGTTGGCCCAATGATGGTATCATGTTTTTGAATATGGTTAATATGTTAAGTTTAGCATTTCATTATCACTAATCTTCATACTATCGCTATAGCATTTCTACTTATACTTATACCTTTGGTGATATATGCCTATTGGTTTACATTTTAGTGATATGAGCTTTCTATCTTAAATTTAATCAAGTTTTTGATTATGGTTATTCAATTAAGTTTAATCATTATGATATCACTAACATTTATGATATCACCTTAGCACTTATACTTAAACTTTGCATAGTCCTAGGGTAGATAATAACCCAGGACAATCTTCGGAATCCTGGCGGATAATCCGGCGGATCTCCGCGGAAATCCGACGGAAGATCCGAATGGTCTCACAGAATACCTTCTGTGAGTGTTCGGATTATCCGGCGAAAAACTGCGGAATTCCGACGAATTTTCTGCCATTTGACCGTTTGCATTCCAACGGTTGGATTCTACGAATGATTGATCCCAACGACTTTTTTTATAGCCGTTGGACTATACAGGCGGATGATCTGGCGGATTTCCACGAAAATTCGGCGGATGATCCGTCAGCCTGTGAAAGTTGCATTATTGCACTTTCCTTTGCTTTGGTTATAAATAGCCTTGAATCCCTTCATTCAAGGTTGATGCTTTGAGCCTAAAAATTTCCAAACCACCAAAGCTTATCCACATACAACTCTACAAAGC
The DNA here is from genome assembly GCA_029216955.1 of Iris pallida. NCBI lineage: Eukaryota > Viridiplantae > Streptophyta > Magnoliopsida > Asparagales > Iridaceae > Iris > Iris pallida. Next base: position 4,134,639 of record JANAVB010011799.1, on the reverse strand, counting down.
CTTCATTTGCCATCTACAAATTGTGTTAGAGTTATTGAGTTGAAAAGTGAGATCTTCATCCTATTGTATAAGGAGATCAAAACCTATTGTGAAAGGTTGAAGTTGGAGAGTCTTCGTATCCAAACTCTCGGTTGAAGTTGGGGAGTCTTCGTATCTAAACTCTCGGTTGAAGTCGGAGAGCCCTTCGGATTAAAGCTCTTGTGTAAGAAGTTGGCGAGTTCTTCGGATCCAAACTCGTGTGTAACTATTTGCTCAAATAGTGGATTAAAGCCGAAGAGAGTTCCGGGACTGGACTGCCTCTTAGGAGGATACCAGGATATATCGGGTGTCGGTATTGTGTTTGCTTCTTCTCTTGCACTTATATTTTTAAATTGCCAATTTGCCTGTGCTAAGTGCTTGATTAGTTAGCTTGACCCTATTCACCCCCCTCTAGGGCATTCTACACTATGAACCTGTGATAAACACAGTACTTAGGGTGGTCAGTCTTACCGACTTCATCAGGCTTCTTCGGATCAGGAAGTTACAATTTATTGCTCTTCAGCAAACAATCGAAGATGCTCGCTGTATCATTTTTATCAAAGGAATACTCTACTTTTGGACGAGGTTCCTTTGGTGGAGGTGCAGAGGAGTAGAGGTAGACGTGGGTTGAGCCACGTTAACGGCCAATGATTCCTTGTTCTTGAGGTTGATATTTAAGGTTTCTTTGCCCTTGTGGTTGTTCTGGCGATTACCACTACCGGATGCAGAAGACTCATCTCGATCAGGGTTAGACATATGTACCCTCAACTGTTTGAACTTCTTGGCACTCACTTCAGCTGCTTTAGCGTTGACAATGAATGACGGCTAGTCCTGGAACTGTGTTGACCCCGTCCACATGCTGATGATAGGCAACAAGTTTGACTTACAAGTGTCTATCGTTACAACAGATGGGGTTCCAGGAGGCATTTTGAGTGCTTCTCGGCAGAATCGTTCAATAAAACTCTCAGTAGTTTCATTATGTCTTTGCTTGATCTTGTTAAGGGCGGATATAGTCATATCGTTGATACCCTCGTAGAATCGTTCCAGGAACATTTGCTTGAGCCTGGCAAATGAAGTGATAGAGCCGTCAGGCAGGCTGCGGTACCAATCATATGATGTACCGGCTAAACAACCGACAAAGACTCTGGTAAGAAGAGCATCACTTGGCTGGAGCTGGACAGTTATTATCTCGAAATGGTTAATGAACTGACTCGGAGAAGTGCTGCCGTCAAACAGCATGATTGTAGGAATCTTGTACTTTGGAGGGAATGGGACTTCCTTCCATTCCACTGGATAAGGTTGTTTGATCCCAAGCCTCTGTAGACCGTCTTTCTCTTTGAAGGCCTCGAACTGATTACGTAGTAGTTTTATAGCCTCATTGGCATCTCTTGAGGATGGAGAAGTAATAGGCTGGCTCACTGGGTTAGGAGGAGGAACAACATGGTAAGCACTACCCCCAGCTCCTGAATGACTGGGTGTAACTTGAATAGGTATTGAGGCTACAGGAGGGGACGGTACCCCCAGACCTGTATTGACAGGCACCGATGATGCTATAATCTCTGGATTGACAGCAGGTGCAGTCGGTGATACTGTATGTTGAGCTATGATAACAGTATGCATACTTGCGATCATTTCAGCCATGGTCTTCAATTTATCTTCCAGTGCGGCAATTCGTTGTTCTTGAGTTGCCGAACTAGAAGCGTCTGGATCTTCGGTAACAACATAGACTGAAACTTCCCTGGGTACAATAGAAGACACTGTCTGTTCAGTGCTTTCGCTATATGCATCGTAATCAGAGTAAGAATCGTCCCCTGAATGAGAAACAGAGAAGTGACCAGAAAGATCTTGGAGAAGATCTCTACGACCGGCTGTGTCTCGACTTTGAGATCGGGTGTGTCGGAATACTCCTTCATAGGATTCATGGAGTAAATCCAGACATCTTTGACTAGGCTTACGGGATTTGCCATGCTTTGAACACTTCCTACCCCGAGTGTCTCGGGAAGCCATGTTTACAGAGGCATAAAGCACCTCGTCTTCATCTTCTGACATTGGTTCAGAAGTTAAACGATCAAAGACAGATCGTTTTGTCGTCTGGCAACAACACTTAATAACCACCTTGTGATTACAATGGTGTTCCAATGGTTGGATTTGAGGTGTTGAGGTGTTGTTCCGCTTCTGCTTGAGGTATTCCCGAAGGTCAGGGATATGTTATTTGACGACATTCGGAACATGATTCTGATTCTTCAGATGCCTTGTCCCGTAAGTATACAGAGAAGTACTCAGCTCATTGGCATAGGTATCAGGATTTTTTCTCCTGGAAGTGTATTTTTGATGTAAGTTCGCCTTCGGCATAGGTTGCTTGCGTTTCATAGAAACTGGTCTGTTGAGATAAGTTCGTAAATTGGCAAACTCACCCTCAGGGGCTTCTGTCTGAGACACCAGCAATTTCCCCTACTTTGAGCGGGACATCCGAAGAGTTGGGAGATCTTGGAAATGTGCTACTGGAGTAGGCAAAATGCCTCTTTGATCAATATATTTCCCTTTTACAGGGAGAGAAGAACTCTTGTTTGAGAGGATTTTTATACTGTTCGGTGCCGAGGCACATTCAGATGGATCTTCTGAGGTAAAAATCGGAGAAGACTGGGAAAAGACCAAAGGGCCTTTTCCTTTATTTTGTAAAGAAGGGTGGGCTAAAGAGCGTTTCCCTCTGTTAGACGGAGGAGAAATAGTCAAAAGACTACCCCCTGTGGATTGTGCAGGAACAGAAGAAGCAACAACTTGCCCTCTGGAGATGATGACAGAGGGCTCCTTGGCCATGGAACCAGCAGGAGGTGCAACCTGTTTTCTAGAAGAAGCAGCAACTGAAGCCTTGACTACATAGGGCTTAGGTTGCGCTCTGTTTGAAGGAGCGGTGGATTGCGCAGGAAGGACAGAGGTTGCCAACTGCGCCAGAGGGAGAGGGGTTTTGGATTTTGCCATAGCAACATAAGTCATAGACAGCGCTGTGGTAGGAGGAGCAGTATGCTGTGCATGGGCTGTAGGAGCTTTGGCTTGCGCCTTAGCAGTGAGGGTGATGGACTGCACAGCAGCTGTAGGGGCTCTGGATTGTGCCTTAGCAGAGAGGGTGATGGGTTGTGCAGGAGCAGAAGTGGCTACTGGCTTCCCGTTAGAAGAAACAATAGGTTGCGCAGAGGACTTTGGGATCCACTTTGAATGGACCTTGCTCTTGGCAGAAGTCACAGTGCGCCGAGTAGCCCCAGAGTTGATCATCGCTTCGTAGGCAGTCTGGTTGACCTTCACAACCAGCGTCTTCTGCGTCTTTCCGATAGACGCAGCGTCACATTGAGTTGTCACTTCCTCGTCGGAGGAGAAAGTTATCTCCAGCAGAGTCACCATTTTGTTTGCAAAAACAAAAGTCTTTTATTTCATAAACTTTAAAGAATAGTACAAGAGTACAATGAATTCTGGGAAAGTACAATTATAGGAATCCTATCTGAAGACGATCGCTTTATCCCTTGGACGATGTGAACTTTGAAGATGATAGCCTTTGAAGAATGCAGCAGCACTTGGATAAGAACTCATGATCTCTGATGATAATATGATCCTCCATAATGAAGAACTTGAAACTCTATTTATAGAGTTCTGGAAATAACTATTTTGTAGTTATTCTGGATTGCGCACAATGGTTTGTGCTGGAGACAGACTGCGCAGACTGCAAACCGCGCTGGCCATTGGGCAGTTGCTCGATCATGGGCTAACCGTACTCAGATGCGTGGCATTGTTTGATTAAAATATGCTTGGTCGTGTACAAACGGTTGCCACATGGCGAGCAATTGATGGCATGTAAGCCACGTAATAAATGTCAGTTATCTTCAACAAGTTTGATGGATTGTGCCACTTGAATAGCGCTAGCTTCAGACTGCGCTCCGATCTGGTCGATAGATTACGCTGGCGTTGGACAGCTAGACTGCACTAGGGCTTGGCAACTGGACCGCACTAGGATTTGGACAGCTGTCCTAGAAGGCGGCGTAGCACGAGAAACGAACATACTCTTCATTTTTTGGGCTGTCAAGCTGTCAGAAGATTTGATTTTCTTGTCAGGTAATGATGGCATTGCCATGTCAGCCTAGCGCGCTCGGGCATTGGCGCAGTTCAGGCTAGCGCAGTTGATTTGTAGCGCAGTCTGCCTACAACACAGTTCATTGAAGAGTGCTCAATTTTAGATTTCTTTGCCTATTTGATGGATGTAACTTGATTTTTAGGACTTACAATCAGTCTCAGCATTCAGGTACAGAATCGAGAGTTGACTCGAGGGCAAAGATGTCAGTCTATCCCGATCATCCCGCTGTGTCCGTACAGTCAGCAGTCCGAGCGGAGGTAGTTCCAGATCAGTCCGATGTACCTGTACTCATAGGAATTGTCAAAAAAATGATGGAGTCACAACAACGACGAAATCTCGTTCTCCAATAGAGTATCCAGATGTTGATAGACCGAAGTGAGCAAAGAATACCAGAGAAATTTTAAGTCGAGGACTGGCAGCCAGAGGAAGTACGGATTAGAGCCAGACAGTACCAGTCATCAAGTCAGTCAGCATATCGAGCTCGACCTACTGTGGAGGCAGTACGAGAGCGAGAGCATATAGCCAGGAGCACCACATCCAGAACTGGGGGTCGTAAGAGGTACCATTCACCCGTATCAGGCTTTTCACCCTGACGTCCATCACCAGTACCAACAGACCAACGTCCATATCAGCACCAGGAGTTACCAGCTGTATGTTCCTTCCGTGGAAAGGAATGGCACACTCATCTTACTTGTCGAAGGTCTAACTTTCTATGTTTATCGTACGGATCACCTGACCACATGATAGAGATTTATCCCCGGAGGAGTCAAAGTGGATCGCCATCCTTCCAGCCTTCCAACCGGCAGGCACCAGCCCCGGTTCAGCAGAAGCAAGCTCAGAGGCAGAGAAACCAGCAGCAGTATCGAGCAGAATAAGAAGCATGTACCTTTTATGGCAAGGTAGGGCATCTCAGATCAGTTTATTGAACGGCCAATAGGCGATGCTTTCGAAGTGGAGCAGAGGACCATTTAATTAGCACTTGCCCCTATCCGACATCTCAAGGATGACCAGTTATACCATATGTACCACTGCAGTCCTTTCAGTCGCCTCAGTCATCACCTCCAACAGTGGATGAGAAGTTAGGGCCAATACTAGATGTTCAACCATTGGCACAGTACCTACCGCCATCACTAGCTCAGAGGGTCAGGCAGCTCAGAGCGCGATTGAATGTGCAGTACCAGGAGCAGCTCTAGTATTTGCATGAGGGTAATACCTTGGGAGTCTCAGTACCATCTTCATGGTTTTCTTTCAGTTGTGACCTTTGGATTTGTCTTTTAGTAGCAGGCCAGGTAGTGGCAGTATATCTTGGGTTCTTGTCGACGACTTTGTATTCTATCTATATGTAGAGTACAATGGTAGGTTTGACTTATTCGGTGAGTGAATGCGAGTTTCTCGTCCCACTCTTCTGTCTTCGTACCTTGAGATAGCTGATAATTATCAGGTGTCTCGACTACGACGATATGTCTTGGGTAAGTCATGTCTTGGACTAAGTCATTGGTACCGACTTACTTTGAGACTTGACCTTTATCCATTTTGGGAGTCAGCGTAGGCCAGCGAGGACGTTTGTCCCTACTCAACTAACTCAAGAGACATATTTATTCATATGCCTCCAGCCCTTCTTGATTGTGCTTGTGTTATTGCTTACGCATTTATTTAGATTACTATTGCCTTCATTTATTGCTTACGCATTTATTTATATTAATGTTGCCTTCATTTACTTATATGACATGCTTCGTTTTATGGAGATAGTCGTATTTTCTTGAGCTTTTATTTTGATTATCTTGCTCGACTAGCTTTAGGAAATTCCGAGGACGAAATTTTTCTAAGGATGGGAGAGTTGTGAGACTCGTCTCACAATATCGGTATTTATATACAGATACATATTTTTGTACTGTGTTTTGTATTTTCTTGATTTTCGGAACGCTTTAAATTTTTTCCAACTTATAGATTTTCTCCTTGACCGGCATACCACCAGTATACCAGAGTATATCGACGACATGCATGTCACTCCCGTTTTCTGTTATACGTATTTTCAGTGTACGTATACGAAATTCTGGCCTTTGTCAGGCGACCCGTATTTTGACTTGTCTTTCTTAGCCTTGCTTTGGTTTACTTTTGACTTGGTTTAATTTGGTTTGGTTTGGTTTAGTTGGTTTGAGATGAGATGGTTTTGTATAAAACCCAATACTTCTCTTTCTCCTCCATTATTTCATTTCTCTTCATCTTCTTCCTCTTCATCTTCTTCCTCCAACCCAAGGCAAGTACATCTTGTCAATTGTTGGACAAATGTTATTTTGTTTGTTCTAAACTCTTCCTTACATGATTATAAGCCTCTTTAGAACTTGGAGTTTTTGATTTTCATGGGTAGATTCTTGTAGATCTATGTTTGTGTCATTTTTATTTTTTTTGGATTTTGATCTATCAAACTTACTTGTTTTCGAAAACTAATTGTTTCATGTGGTAGAGAATTTGATTCTATGCAATTTTGATATTTGAAAAGTTAGATTTTGACTTATTTTGAGGAAGTTATGGCTAAAATAAGATTTGGACATTTTCTAGTTCATCTGTCCTGAATCTGGCAGGGACGATGAATAGTGCCACATAGTGCAGCCTGCCGCTTAGTACCACATAGTGCCACAGAATGCAGCATAGTGCCGCAGAAGGCCGCAGAATGCCGCATAGTGCCGCAGAAGGCCGCATAGTGCCGCAGAATGCCGTATAGTGTCTATTTTGGTTGTTTTGGGCTGTTTTATGTCATATTTTGGCTGATTTGTGGCCATAATTTCTCCCAACTCCCAACATAAAAGTTGTAGATATTTGTCTTGGCTTCAAGAATCTTTTTGTTTTACTTTAACTGGAGTTCATATGCGATTGATAACTTCAATCATAGTTTTGATCTTTTTGGCATATTTTTTGTACTTGACGTTTTGAGGTTTCCTTCGACTGTAATAAATTCTTATCATGATTAGATGATTTTGTACAGTTAGGAAAAAATTGTACCCCCTTATATTCTTATCACTAGCACAGATTCAATTATTATTTTTGTCAAGTAGTACTTTTATTTATTTCTTCTCCCATGCCATGATACGTCTTTTATCTAATTCTTTCTATGCGATCCTTATTGTCATGTTTGCTTAATCTAGATAGTGGCCCATCGTGGTGCACTCATGCTATTGTCATGTTTGTAGCTTGACTTCCGGAATAGCTCTCAAGTCATCTTATCATTTGCTGTCATATTCGGTACTCATAAGTTATACAAGATCCTTATGCTATACAATGATTAGAGACTAAGTTCTGTTCAGAAGAAGGGTTACAACCCCGGTCATTATTTGGTTTACGGGTTATAACTTGACTTCCGGAATAGTTTTTAATTTATCCTATCATTGTCGTTCTATATAGTTCTCACAGGCTCTCATGCCATAGTTACATAACATGCTCACAAGTCTCAGTTATCTAACATGCTCACATGTTCCACTTACCGTACATGTTTGTATGTACCATTTCTCTTACATGGTTTAGCTACGTCACAAGTTCTCTGTTTAATTCACAAGTTAACAGTTTACATTATGTTACATGTTAATTACCTTATGCTCCGAGTGGCTGTTTGCCATTAAAATTCTTTTATTGCAATTTTATTAAAAATTTCAATACAAACAGAACAGTGTTAAAATATAGGACTTAGATGTAGTCCTAGGAGTACACTTTTGTTTATCTGGGTCCCTTGTGCCGATGGAGTGAGTGGTAATGCGTTGACTCCGTTGACGATCTGACGACGGTTATCGGTTCTCTGAAGGTTTAGATTGCTCTGGGTGCTGGAGCTTGCTGAGAGGAGGAAGACGTTGAGTGTCTGTATCTGCCTCTCTAGTGGTACGAAGTCTCTGTGTGTGTTCATTCGTTTTCTGTGCCTGGGTGAGAAGGAAATGATCACTCTATTTATAGCTTTGCAGGCTGGCTGCTCATGCGCGCATGTAGGATGCGCCTGTACGTGGGAACGCCACATGGTGATCGCTGATGGAGGCGCATGGATGATGTGCCCTGATCGAGGGGTTAAATTCTTCATGCTGCTGTTGTGAGCCGGCACGTAGCAGGAAAGAAGATCTTTCTGTTGCTGAGATCTTGGGTAAGTTAAGTCAAAGGACACGTGTCGTCGACCCATGGCTCGGAGATCTCGGATTTGATAGAGAATGATCTGGTAGGATGCGTCTAGGATTGGGCGCATGAGGAGACTTCGGTTCATAACCCTTAGGAGTCATGAACCATTCTGGGCGCATGGCTTTTTGAGGCGCATGCGAAGCTTTATTGGTGACTTTCCTTCTGTCTTTAGGGATCAATGGAAAGTCTGAGACGTATGGCTTTTGAGGCGCATGCAGATTCGGGCGCATGGCTGCGGAGGAGCATGCGAGATGATTGGGTGGCCACGTGGTAGTAGCCGTCGGAGGAAAGTAATGATGATGCTGACGTTGGCGACGCTTTGTCTTCTGAAAAAGCTGTCAACTGTTCAGACTTTGGGAGGCGTGCTGCCAACTCTGTCAGTTCAGCATTTAATGTTTTTGACATTCGATTGACAGCAGAGTAGGTGCATCGATCGACGTTCCACTAGGCGTATGGGGACGCATGGGGGCGCATCCCCTGTGATGCGCTTGGTGCTAAAGGGTGCGTCTGTGTTGATACGCTTGATGTTGAAGGGCGCGTCTGTGTGATGCGCGATCTGGCCGGCGCATCTGCTTCGAGACACGTCTTTAATGGTACGACTGTTACGATCTTCGAGTGCTTTAAATAGCCGTTTTGACTTGGCTGAATTCGAAGCGTCCGGTTCATCCATTTAATACAAATTCATTGCACGGAATTCGGAGAGCAATCCACTTGGCGCATGGGTTTGATTTGCCCGGCCTATAAATAGTGGCATAGAGAGAGTTTGCTTCTCGTTCTCTCACGTTCTTCCGACATGAACTTGTTTACTCGGATGCATTCTGTTGATGAGATGCTCCCGAGGGTGAAGATGCGACGCCATGTCTTCATTGATGCACTTGAAGGAGACTGTTACATCCAAAAGTCGGAGTCGAGGGCTTCTGAGGCAGGGGAAGGTGCCTGTTGCATCCAAAGATCGGGATGCTCGAGCCTCGTCTTCGTTGTGCAGGAAGAGCCGCAGATCGGAATTACGGTGCTGCAGCTTTGGGGGCTCTTTCTTCCTTCAAAGTGGGTGTTGCCCACTCTGGTTGTGTTGAAAGCTGCTCCTTTAGTCGCGGTTTCGATTACGGTCTTCCTTGGCCATTGGAGGCTCTTTCGAAGCCTCCCCTGGCCACAGGTTGGCTTGCGGTGCTCTTCTCTTCCTCGGTTTGGGGAGTACTTCCTCCTGCTAGAGGGTTGATTGCCACCCTCGTCCTGCTCAATAAATGCTTCATTAGTCGAAGCATTTCGACGGCGGTGAGCCTGGCTGGAAGAGCGACACATAACTGGGCTGCTGAAGGGATGCACATAACTGAGGATGCACATAACTGAGCTGCTGAAAAGGATGTGCCCTGCTGAGGGCGCATGGTGGGATGCGCCTGACTGAGGGTGCATGGTGATTGCTGTGCCTATTTGAGGGCGCATGGTGGCTGCTGGCTGTAGACTTAGGATCTTTTCTTTGTAGAAATTCTCCTTTGTACAATCTTTTCTAGACATGTAATAGACTTTTATATATAAAATAAAAAGTCCTCTTTCAATGTCTATATTTATTGTTTTTGCTGTGAAGTACTTTGTCCGAGCTCTGGCGCATGTAGTGTCTGGCGCATAGATTTTTTGGTTCTGAAATTCTATGCTTCTACAAGACCCCTTCAAAGTTTTCAAAACTTTTGGATAAGTTATGGAATACTTTGAATAAGAAGCATGGTAGTAGAGACGCATGACTGTCGAGGCGCATGACTATTCGGGTGCATTCGTGCATCAGTGATGGGGCGCATACTCCTCTCAGTTAATGCAAATGATAACGCCTCGGTAACCGAAAAAGATTAATGATGATCTTTTTGGTTTCATTTGCGGTTATCTCTTCACATGACCCGAGGCGACGGTTGAGGTCACACTTCATCGGTTCACGCGTGCGACCAAGCCTATAAATAGGCGTGAGATGGAGAGAGATTTCTTCCTCTCTTTGCTTTTCTTTTTTAGAGTTCTTCTACAAAAACCCTAACTTTCTTCTCTCAAGGAATGGCTCCCAAGACTTCTCGCAGCGGTGCTGGCAAGGGAAAAGAGCCGGCGGAGTTTGCCGAAGAGGATGCACCTATCACCATCGTGACTCCGGCCGACGTTCGACCCGCGGTGATGGGTGAGTGTCGTCTTTTCCATAGACGAGCTTTGGATCATACGGCTGAGTTGGTGTGTCCTAACTTTCTGCTGCCGACGCGCATGGACTTCTGTCCTGATGATGCGCCGAGGTTTTATCCCGCCGACGTGCATAGGTTTAGGCCTTTATTATTCACTGAGGTTTAACTGCTAACGCGCATGGGTTTACGCCCTGATGATGCGCCGAAGCGTCTGCTGACGCGCATGGGTTCACACCCTGATGATGCGCCGAAGCTTTTGCTGATGCACATGGGTTTTTACCCTGATGATGCGCCAGGTTGCTTGACACACTTTGTCTCTTTGCCTGACTTTTGTTTTTGTTGTGTCAGTGTTGATGACAATCCCTCTGCTGAATGAAGTCCTTTTGGATGCTTCCCTTTGTCAAATGGGAGTTGATTTTGACGAGGAGGTTATCAACCCTGCGAAGGATGCTATCTTACAGAATCAACCTCCTGAGAGAGTGCTGCAGATCCAGAACCAGTTGTCGATTTTCCTCCAGAGTATGATGGAGAGCGGTAAACTGAAATCTGCTGAAACCGAGGATGTGACTTTCTTAAAACCTGCCTTTTTGTTCGGTGATCGACTGGTCTCTTCTGAGGCGAAGATACTGAAGATCAAAGAAGACTGGTTCTTTTCTGCAAAAGGCATGGTTCTGTACATGCGGCAACTTGACCGCCAGTTGCCGCTGACGGCCTTCTACCGCTTAGCTTCCAAGAGAAGGATGCCCTGGGAACTTACTCCTTCTCAAGGAGGGGCATTGGGAGGTACTCTTTCGATTGATGCTACTTCGAATCAAAGGGATACCTTGGCCGCTTTGCGAGCCGGTCCTTCGTTCAGTTGTCGAACTTTGCGTCCTGGAAGCCTCTATAGTGAGGTCCCTAATGACACTTTTGCCTTCAGTGCCTCGACCTTTGCAAATCGGATGCTGACATCGAGAGTCATGTATCCGAAAGGTGGCTTTAGGGTTGAAGGTTGGTGTCACCACATGCCGAAGTGGGACGAGTTGACCATTTGGGTGCTTTCGAAGTTCAAGGCTGAGCTTAAAGAGATTGGGCTGACGGCTGCTATCCGTGCCACACAGGCTGGCGTGGATCTCAATAAGCCTATGTTCCTTGCACTCTTGGAATTGTTCAATGCCCAGACTGGCACCTTCTTTACTCCGGTGGAGGAGTTGGGGTTGGCTTTCCATGAGATGTACGAAGTGTCCAAGCTTCCTTGGGGCTCGGAACCGTACGAGGAATATTTTCCGTCGAATGAAGAGATCCAGGTTCTGGAAAATATGGACTCGGAGATGATGGCTGCTTTCAAAGAGGTGGCAAGCCATCATTATCTGATGCATCAGAAGGACAAAGGCAGGACTCAGCCTCATGTGACCGCTTGGAGGGATTACGTCTTCAAGCAGGATTTGGCGGATTCTTCGAAGATCCGATTTATGACTCCGCAAGGGCTGAAACCCGCGGAAGTGACTTCTAAAATAAGTCGGCTGGACGAGAGGACCCCTCGTTCAAATGAGAGTGGCAAGAACGCGTATAGCTGCTTCTGGCACTGTGCGCACCGGATGTCATCTAAGGCAGTGTTAACAACATACTTGATGATATGGCTCCGGGATTGTGTGTTTGCGGGCAGATCTGGTGCCGTATAAAGGGTACACTGGAACCTCATTTTGCCTGCCGTAAAATTGGTCTTTGGTCGTCCTTTAGCTCTCCTCCCCGCGATGGTGTGTAACCTGCTGCGGGGTTTGAGGACCTTTGCTGATGATGTGATCCATGGGAGAGGTAGAAACGACAACTTTCCCCGAGCCGAGCTACCATTCCATTATCTTATGGGATGGTTGATTCTGCATCATCCGAACGTGATGTGTCCAGGTCCGGAGGAAGATCATGTTGAAGGTGATACCTTTATCCGCCGCTTCTACAAGAGGAAGTGGTTACACACTGGCGTCCCCGTTTGCAGGAGAGTTTTGTCCTATCTTCAGGGGTGGGAGATTGTCAAGGTCGGCCCCATCTTTAAAGATTTTGAGGCTGACCAAGATTTAGACGACTCTGGTGAAGATACAATTACTCTGCCGAAATGGAGTTTTCGTTGGTTGCAAAGTATTCGGCCTTCTCACTTGGTCTACCGTAACCAAAATAGGTGTTATCTGGAGCCATATCTGTCCAGCCGGTTCGCTCGCCAGTTTGGCTATACCCAGCTAATGTTACGGAATCCCAGTAACAGTCTTGGGTTTATCGGGAGTTTGCTGGATGGAACCCGGGGCTGGCAATATTACAATGCCGGGTGCACTGGTGTTCATTTTACTGCGCCAGTTCGCAACCCTCGGCCACAGATCCTGTATTCGACCGTTAAGCTGTATTGCACTATGAATACTGTGTCTCCTGGTTATGATAGGGAGACTAGTTTCATCATTGGAACTCAGCTAGAGGCCACGACGAATATGTTGGTAGCGGCTCGGTCATATCGTCCACCAGAATTGGCGGGATATCGGACTGCTGCTGCAGCACCAGTGAGAGATCCCTTTGTTGGGAAGAGACGGGCCGACGCAGAAGCCGGTTCCTCTGTGCCGAAAAGGCCGAAAAAAACGACGACTCCAAAGGCTACGGGAGTGCCACCTGTAACGCTAATGGAATCAGTTCCTGCTGAGGTAAAGAGTCCTCCGTAATTTTGGCTCATTTTGTCATTTTGGTGACTTATGCTTTTCTTCTTGTAGGGATCGTCGAAGAAGAAGACCCGTGTTTCGAAACCGGGTGTCAGTAAACCGAAGGAGGTGGCAAGCTCTTCTGACAAGCGCATTCCTCCGATGGTAATGTCTCCAATAGAGGAGAGTCCTGAAGATGTTCCTGCGGAGGTTTTAGTATCTCCAGACTTTGTTAAAAGAGAGGTGGAGGTTGCAGCAACTTTCGGGATGGTGCCAGTTGCCGTGGGGGCCTTGGACGTTGAGGGTCCAGCGGACACGGGACTTCGTGATGATGAAGTGGAGTGGAGTTCGTCGTCTTCAGATGACGTCGCTCCAGAGTTGCAAGAGTCTGTTGCGGGGGCAACAAATATGGTCGGAACAGAGGAGAGGGTTGATTCTCCTCCTTGTCATAATGAGGGGAGATCGGCTGTGACATTGCCGATCCCTACCCCAGACTCAGCAGCGGAAGCTAAGGTGGCTACCGATCAGGAGGTAGCGACAGATCCTGTCCCTGTAGAGGAATTTGATGAGGAGACTCGTCTGGCGGCCCTGACTCCCGGGGCGGGCCAGGAGACAAGTGTTGATCTCCCCATTCTGCCAGAGAGGGAATGTCCCATACTGGCTGCTGATAGCACGTTGGGGGCTGATGAGGTAGCCGCTGACGTCGGTGGTTCTTCCGAGCCTGAGAAGGGTAAGGGTTTGGTAGAACCCTCTGTTGCTCCTTCTACTTGGAGCACTATATCGACGCCTATCTCGGCTCCCTCCGTTCTTTCAGCTCCTCGGGCTAATAGTCAGGCCCCTGTTGATGAAGATCCTGTTGATGCCGAGGTTCCAGCCTCGCAGGTTGAGATCGGCGGGCCTTCTTCCGGTCCACTAACTAGAGCAGCTCCTCCAACTCATGCTATGACGCCGCAGGTGCTGGCGGATGCAGATAAATATGTGAAATTCATCATCGAGGCAGTGTATAAAATGCTACAGAGAGGTGTATCGGCCGTGATGGACGCCAATGGGAGTTTTACGACGGCAAGAACTCTGGCAATGCCTCATATCAACCCGATTCGTCTTCATCAGGGCCATAATCATATGGTCGACATTCTAGAAGCCTCAGTGGTTGAGTTGGACCAGCGGCTTTCCGAATTACAGTGCATCCAGCGAAACGACCTCTTCGTCCTGATAGATGCGGAGAAGGAGAAGCTGATCGCCGAGACTGAGTCTTCTTACCAGGCCACTGTGAGTGTCTGGGAACGCAAAGTGGCTGAGACTGAAGCTGCAGTGGAGCGGTTATCTCAGTCTACGCAGGAGACAGTGGAGACGCGAGCTGTGTTGGACACTAGTATCGTGGAGATTGATACCCAGATCTGCCGCCTTGAGGACCAGCGGGCCCGACTCCTATTAGATGCCGAACGTGTCCAGGCTGAACACGTAGCATTCAAGACGGAGGAGGCAGCTTTTACCTACCGGGCTCTTGCCCTGGCTCAGCAGCGGCAACAGCTGGATGAGAAGCATGAGAATGATACTTCTCCTGAGGTTATTGAAGCGATGCGTCAAGAAGCTGAACGTCGGGCCTTGGCGACTGTGGAGACTCGGGCGGCAGACTTGAGGCGTCGGATTGAAGAGCTTTCGGTCAACCCTGGGGATGTTTAGGGATTGCAGTCACTTCTTTTTGTATTTTTGTAACTTTTGCTGGGGATGTAAACTTTTACTCTCTATTTGAAAATAAAGAATACAAAGTTTTTATGGGGTGTTCATTGTTGCTGTCATGAACTTGATGATTTGTGTGGACCTATTATCTTTTGTGCACCTTGGTTTTTAGGTACAGATAATAAGTTTGAGAGAACCCACATGTTTGCTCAGAGGTGATGTGGACATGGCAAATATGGGATTCAAGTAGTGGAATCTCCCTACTCATAGGTGTTATGGACGTGGTAGGAATGATCCTGGGGGATACATGGAACTACTCAGAGGTAATGTGGACGTGGAAGTTCTGCGATCAATGTACGACAACGCAGGGGTTGTCCGTACGGGATGTTTACTCAGAGGTAATGTGGACGTCGTAAACATGAAGGATATCATAGTCTTACGGGATGTAAGATTCCGCTTTGTAGGGCGTAGGGGAACAACTCAGAGGTGATGTGGACGTGGTTGTCCTTCTACTGGAGGATGCTACGGAACAGCTGGGTTCTGGTAGCGTATGATTTTGTGGAAGGGAATTGTCTGTGAGCCCTGATAATTGAGTCCACAGATCCCCTGGTGGAAGTACATGTCTGAAAGATGTCAAGAGTAGTACTTCTTTAGGAACTTGCTGTTGATGGACATCATGAACAAGTCCCCATTGGGTTTGGCGAGGCGGTAAGCACCGTTTGAGTATACCATCTCTATGATAAAAGGTCATTCCCACTTGGGCTCAAACTTTCCTGGTGTCTTGTGAGTCAACACCATCGGCCTCCTGACTGCCAGAACCAGGTCGCCTACTTGGAAAGTCCTCTGCTTGACCTTCTTGTTGAAAGCCTGTGATATACGGGCTTGGTAGAGTTCAATACATTGTTGAGCTAGGAGACGCTTTTCGTCAAGTACCTCCAGTTCCCACAGACGACGACGTTGATTGTCCTCTTCTGTGAGTTGGTTTGTGATCGCTACACGGAGAGAGGGTATCTGGATCTCGAGAGGCAGTACCGCTTCGCTCCCATAGACCAGGAAGAATGGTGTGTTGCCTGTCGGTGTCCGTACCGACGTATGGTAGGCCCAAAGGCATTCGCCAAGCTTTTCGTCCCAATCACGTTTGTTGGATGACACGACCTTTTTGAGTAGCCTGACGATAGTCTTGTTGAACGCCTCGGCCAATCCGTTTGCTGCCGGATTGTAGTCGGTTGATGCCACATTTTGAATACGATTCTTGTCACAGAATCTGCTAAAAATATGGCTGATAAACTGAGGACCATTGTCGTGGATGATCCTCCGGGGTACTCCGAAACGGTAAATGACGTGGTGTTTGATGAAGCTGATCACCCTGAAGCTTTTCACTTCTGCCAGTGGAACTGCTTCTGCCCATTTGGAGAAGTAGTCAGTGATGGCTAGGATGAAGCGGTGTCCTCTTGATGAAGGAGAGGTGATCGGTCCCACAATGTCCACGCCCCAAGCTTCGAAGGCCAGGAGGCGACTGTAGGATGTAGTGGTTCTGACGGTGTATGAATGAAGTCTGCGTGAAGCTGGCACGTATGGCACTTCTTAGCATATTCAACGGCGTCAGCGGTCATGGTTGGCCAGTAGTAGCCCATGCGTCGCAGTCGGTCCTGCAACTTAGGGCCAGGTTGATGGGCCCTGCAGGTTCCATCGTGAGCTTCTCGAAGGGCTTCGGCTGCTTCTTCGTTAGACAAACATCGAAGGAGAAGTCCATCGTAGGAGCGTCGGTACATCATTTTT
This sequence comes from Iris pallida, assembly GCA_029216955.1. Taxonomy (NCBI): domain Eukaryota; kingdom Viridiplantae; phylum Streptophyta; class Magnoliopsida; order Asparagales; family Iridaceae; genus Iris; species Iris pallida. The sequence goes on along the minus strand of JANAVB010011799.1, from coordinate 4,118,086 downwards.
GTAGTTGTATCGTAGTAGAATCGAAGAGAGCGTCTCCTGACTGAGACGGCTTCTTTCGGGTCCTCTGGAAGAATTCCGTAGGCGGCGAAGTCGATGAACGGGAACCTCCAGTCTCGAACATTAATACCAGTATTTGTCGACATGGCATGGGCCATTTGTGAGCATAGGTTGTTTTTAGGACAGACCAAGTCTCTTCCGACTACCGTGACATAGTGTTGAGTCCCGAGGGGTGCTCCCAATGAGGCCGCGAGGCCAGCCAAAGCGTCGGCCTCCAAGTTTTGTAGACGGGGTACATGTTCGATGAAGAACCCAGTGAAGGTTGAAATGATATTCAATACAACTTCATGGTAAGGGATCAGATCTTCATGGCGAACTTCGTATTGCCCTCTGATCTGGTTTACGACGAGTTTTGAGTCGCCGTAGGCTTCCAGATGATTCACCCCCAGCTGTTGAGCCAGCTGGAGTCCCATAATGAGCGCGTTGTACTCGGCAACATTGTTAGAGCACGGCTTCGAAAGGGAGTAAGCACGTTGGATGACCAGCTGATCGGGGGAGAGTAATACCACCCCCACTCCTGCGATGATTTGGCCTTTGGGGCCTGTTCTCAAAGCGCCATCGAAAAACATCCGCCAGACGGAGCCTTCTTCGGTGACGTTTGATTCTTGGACCTCATCCGAGATGTCTTCATAGAGTCTTGAGGACTCTGGGATGGGGTGTGCAGCTAAAAAGTCGGCCAGAGCTTGACCTTTAATAGCCTTTTGTGGAACGAACACCATATTATATGGCGTTAGCAGGATCGCCCATGTGGCAAGCCGGGAGTTCAATGATCCTGGCTTCGTCATGAGGACTCTGAGCGGGTTGACTCGGGAAATGACATAAATTGTCTGGCCCGAGACATAATGATGAGTCTTTTGGATAGCAAATACTAAAGCCAAGCACTTCTTTTCAACGGGGTTGTACCGGTGTTCGGCCCCGATGAGTGTTCGACTGAGGTAGTAGATTGCTTGCTCATAGCCTGTATCGCTGTTCTGAGCTAGCAGAGCACCGAGGGAATGATCCATGGCACGAACGTAGAGGTGGAATAGTTTGTCGGCGATTGGTGCCACCAGGACTGGCGGGCTTGTCAGGTAAGCTTTGATGTCATTGAAGGCTTTTTGGCACTCCTCTGTCCAGATGTAAAAGACTCCCTTCTTCATGAGCTGAGTGAAGGGTTGACATTTGCCGGAAAGGTTTGCTATGAACCTCCGGATGTATGCCAGACGCCCCTGAAGGCCTCAAAGTTCTCGAAGGTTCTTTGGAGGGTCCATATCGAGGATGGCTCTGGTCTTCTCGGGATCGACATGAATGCCTTTCACCGTAATAATGAAGCCAAAGAACTTTTCGCTAGAAACCCCTAGGAAGGATTTAGCGGGGTTCATCTTGAGTTGGTGCGCCCTCATGAGATCGAAGACAGTCTTGAGGTCTTACAGGTGATCTTCTTTGAGACGGCTCTTGACTGCAATGTCGTCAATATAGCATTCGACGGTCTTGCGAAGATGCTGACAAAAAATAGTGCTCATAGCTTGTTGATATGTCGCACCAGCGTTCTTCAAGCCGAAGGGCATTACTGTGTAGCAGAAAATGCCCTTTGGAGTCCTGAATGACGTGTGTTTTGCGTCATCGGGGAACATCTTGATCTGGTTGTAGCCCGAATACCCGTCCATGAAGGACATGCGTTCGAAGCCACATGTGTTGTCGATCATCACGTCGGTGATTGGAAGCGGGAATTCGTCCTTCGGGCAAGAAGAGTTGAGATCCCTGAAGTCGATACAAACTCGTATCTTCCCATTTTTCTTGGTGACAGGGACGACGTTGGCTACCCATTCTGGGTGTTGTTCTTTACGGATGAAGCCGTTGGTCAGGAGTTTGTCCACTTCCTGATCGATGGCATTCATGATGTCCGGACGGAAGCATCGCTGTTGTTGTTTGATAGGCTTGGCATCAGGTAAGATGTTCAACCTATACATCGCGATCTGGGGATCAAGTCCCGGCATATCTTTGTAGCTCCAAACGAAGACGTCGATATACTCTTTAGCCATCTGGATTGAAGATTCTCGATCTTCTCCTTTTAGACTTTTGCTGATAAAGATGGGTTTGGAAGAAGATCCATCCCCAAGGTCGATCTGCTCGACTTCGTCTTCGGTGGGAGGTTCACGTAATTCAAAACGAGACTTCCATTGTTCTCCTAGGCGTTGAGCCCAGGGTTCTTCTTCGAAGAATTTTGGTGCTTGGTCTTCGCCTTTATCTTCTTGAGGTTGTGCTGATGTCATGTTGGCTGACAGCACTTTCTTGAAGACTGATCCGATACTGGTATCGGAATCCCACGTTGATGCTTCAGACGAGTGAGAATGTTCTACTTCTTCTGCGTCTGAACTCTCTGGAGTTGATGGTGGCGTGACATAGCCTACCCCTCGTCGAGTTCGATTGTAGTAGTCCTGCGGCTTTCCTTTAGGTGTTGGAAGCCGGAGAGGGAGACGTCGACCCTTGCCGTAGTTCAGGCCTTTGTTGCTTTTGAGGTCGTAACCCATCTTTTGGATGAGGTACTTTGTCGTATCCGTGTACCGATAGACTTGTATTCTGCCGGTATCTGGTTCTGGCTCGAGTGGCGAGAGGTCTTGATGACGCTCAACCTTGCCGAAGATGATGGCTTCTTCGTCTCGACTTTGTGGCGGGACTATGTAACAGACCCCTTGGGAAGGGACTACTCGATTTACATGATGGACGGTCGTTGTTTGTGTTTGCAACGACCGTAGAGCGTTATCTAATGTATACATGGCATTCCAATGTGGAAGACTAGAATAATTAAAAGACACTCTATTATTGATGAAATACAAAATTTTATCCCGTGGGATTATATTGTCCAGAGAGGGTGCATCTACATCAGCAGAGATATATTCCCCTAGCTCTTCGTCTGTGAGTACTGGGGTAGGATCGGGAGAGTCCACCACAGCGTTGGTCTTGGAGTCCGAGAGGACTATGCGGGCCTTTTCTGGCAGCTTGGATGGCGGCGGCTTGCCTTTAAGACGCACCTTCAGAGGTGCCTCCCCTGTGCCTTCGGTGATTGGCGCCTTCCCCTGTAGTTTTTCTACAAGGGGAGCCGATGTTTGGGGCGGCTTTCTCTTGAGTCGTATCTTCAAGGGAGCTTCAGGAGCAGTTGGTGCTTTCCCGGGTAGCTTGATGTTCATGGGAGGCAACTTCTGAGGCGGTTTGCCTTTGAGTCGGATCCTCAAAGGAGCGTCGAGAGTTGTCTCAGGCTCCATGTCCGGCTCTGCTGCCGTTTCTGCCTCGTCGTCAGCATCATTGCCTTCCTCCCCGTCAGGTGACTTGTACAAGTCGGCATCGGTGAAGTAGGCTTCAATCCCTTTAAAAGGGTCAATGTTTGCGAATTCCGTCCGGATGACGTTGTTGGTGGACACGTACTTCATATATTGGTGGAGCGTGGATGGCACCACCATGTACTCATGCAACCATGGGCGACCCAACAGAAGGTTGTAGTTGACTTCAGCGTCCACGACATAACAAGTGACTTCGGTTCTGAGGTTACCGATATGGTACTTTAGTCGTATTTTGCCCAGCGGCTCGCTTTTGCTGGCGTTGAAGCCACTGACTGTTGTGTTGGAGGGCGCCAGTCGGTACATTGGGATCCCCAGTGTTGAGAGCAGCGTCTTCGGGATGATGCTGAAGGAAGACCCCGGATCGATCTGAATCCGCTTCACCTTGACTGAACCGATATACCCTGTATAGTATAGCGGCCTGTTGTGTCGGTTGTGTTTGAGCAGCATGTCTTGTTGGGTGAAGGTTATATTGGGGATAACCTCATCCGCACAATGACAGTGCGCACATGCAGTCGGGAGATCTTCAGGCTGCTTGACCTAACTGATAAAGGACTCAGCATCCTTCAGGGCTTCACAGAGAACTTCTCGGGTGTCTTTGGACAGACGAAGGAGCTCAAACAGAGATAGGCGGGCGGGAGTACTGGCCAGCTGTGCCAGTATGTCGAAGTTGTAGGGCTTGGCTAGCCCGAAGCATTCTCCTTTCGTAGAGGCCTATCGAAGCGAGCCTCTATCTGCTTCTGCTTATTGGCTGCTGGGGGCTTAGATGGGCCCTCCTCCTGGACAGCAGGGACGGTGCAAGGAGCCACCGCCTCGATGGCAGCTTCGTCGGGTTGGGCGTTCTGTTGTGAACGCGTCTGCACAGGAAGTGCCTCTTCCGCTGAAGAAGAGACCATGCGGCAAGACTTGATCTTCCTGCCTTTGGATTTGGAGGTAGGGCGTACCTCCAGTTGAGTCACCTCGGAGACGAGATCGGGGTGAACCCATAGGATCTCTCCCCGAGATGTGGTGAGTGGGATGAGTCCACTCACGTTGTCACGGGTAGGTGGTAAGTTAACCACTTCCATTGTCGCCTTAGGGATGGAGACGACGCCATCCTGTGTTGTAGTTGGCGGCAAGGTGCCGAACTGGAGTGATACCACATTGGCTGACACCGTCTTCTCCTCGTAGTCGACGGAGATTACATCCGCATTGATCATGCGCTGGATGTAATTCTTGAGGACATATCAGTCTTTGGTTGGGTGTCCGACAAACCGATGGTAGTGACAGTACCTCGGGTTGTCCACTTTCCCAACCTCGTCGGGATACTTCGGGTCCGGAAGCTTGATCTTGTCACCCTGCTTCAGTATCTCAAAGAGTTGCAGGGTGTCTTCGTCGTTGAACGAATAAACCACCTTTGGCCTTGGTGCAAGTGGAGGCTTCTGAGTAGGTGCTGACGCACCTTTTGAGGCATTGACAGTCAATGCCTGTTTCCCCTTTGTCTCTCGTCCGGGGTTGTTGGCTGCAGGCCGTTTCCCCTTGTCCTCAAAGGTAGGGAAACTGACTCCCAGAAGACGAGCATTGGCCGCCTTCTTTTCTGCGGCTTCTGCTTCAATGATCAAGGATCTCCAGTCGGGAGGAGTAGTAGAGTTGAGCCAGAGTTTGACTGCAGGCAGCATGTTCATGCTGCAGGAGGAGAGGAGCGCATGTTCTGGCATGCCCGGGGGCAGTCTGAAGCAGGCATATCGTAAGCGTTCGATGAATACTCGAACCGTTTCCTTCTCCTTCTGGCGTATCTCTATGAGGGATGCCATTGTCATGTCCTTCCCGCCGTCGTAGAAACGGTCGAGAAAAAGGTGCGTCAGGTCGTCGAAAGAAGATATGGAATTGTCGGGGAGGCTGTAGTACCAGTCGTACGCTACTCCCTTCAGTGCCCCGACAAATATGCTGGTAAGTAGCGCGTCCTCCTTCGAAAGATGTCCCGTCTGGGACTGGAAGTACGTCAGATAGCGATGTGGAGAGTCCTTCCCATCGTATGGTGTTAAGGTTTGTGGTTTATATTTGGGAGGATAAACCACCTTGTTCCATTCGAGGGGATAAGGTTGGGGAATGCCCATCTTCTGGCGCTCCTCTTGTCTCATCTTGGACTCAAAGCGCTCGCGCAAGTCCCTGATCATCTCGACCACGTCTTCTGTGGAGCTGGGAGTCGGGGAAGGTGGTACCACCTGAAGTTGAGCATTTGAGGGCTCCGATTCCGAGGCGCTTCTCGGCGATCCGCATCCAACGATACCCGTTGAAGGGGTACGCTTGATTCTCCATTGGCCCCTGGGTCGGGACCGGTAGAAGGTGTCCTGGCCAAAGCTGACCGTATCTCAAATACTGCTTGAGTCAGTGTTTGCATAGAGGTGGAGAGAGTCTTGAGTCCTCCCTCTAATGTGTCCATGCATTGGACAAGGTCTGGTGGCGGCGCATCAGACTCGGAATCACCCCCAGCCGTGTATACTGTTATGACACGGCCGGAAGTGGATGGATCGATTGAGGCTTCACTCTCGGACTCACTCTCGTGTAGGGGAGTCGCCTCTCCTGGAGCTTCGTCTTGGCCACCCCCAGCTATGTTCTGGAGAACATTCTCGATGGGCGCATCTGCAAGGGCCTGCTTACCCTCAGCTCCGTCTTGAAGGGCCTCTTCGTCTCCGAGACTCGGATCCGGAGAAGCTAGACTACCCCCAACTATGTTCTGGGGGACACCCTCGTCTTGAAGGACTTCTTCGAGATATAGATCTACAGGGGCCAGATGACCCCCAGCCGTGTCCGGGAGGCTGACTTCGAGAAGATCCGCCCCAGCTGTGCTTTGGAAGACAGCTTCGTCTTCGGAAGGAGGCTCGACAAGGGTCTGACTGTCCCCAGCTTCCTCCAAGATCTTCTTCCTCCCCCGAGTGCCTTCAAACACTCCGGAGGACGAGATGACCGTCTTAGTTTTCCTCGGCTGGCTTTTGGACGAGGAAGAGGAATTGCCAGTCGCCTTTCGAACTGACGAGGAGTTGGAGATCACGTTGCATGAAGCAACCCTTGGCTCCTCTTTTGTTGACACCTTCTTTCCGAGGTGACGTCGGAGAGGTGTCGATGATTGCAGCCGCTGGAACACTGACTGCCTTGGTGGGACTGCCGCCTTCCAACAGCAGTTGATGGTGACCACAGCACAAGTGTGCCTTGTGAGGGACGCATCGTGCTTGTCAGTCGACTCTCCTGATCGGCGCTTGTGAATGATCACGTTGCACAAATCGTTGGAGGAGAGTACCACCTTTGCACCCCCTTCAGGCGCATGACAAGGCCAAGCGCCGGGGTGGTCAAGTGAATGCTGCGCCCCCTGATCTAACACCAAATAGGCGTCTCGATCAGTAGTGGGGGAACAACATTTGCAGTAACTTGAACGGACCTCAGACGCACAACCAGAGGAGGCGCGGGAGTTCAAGACCACTGGACCTGCCTTACTTGACTTGGTTGTGCACGCAATAGATGCGCCCAAGTGAGACAAGGACTTTGAAGGTCGGCTCGTTTCTGGCACAGAAGCACCTGAGTCAACCTTGTATAGCTTACCATCAGCAGCGCGCATGATTGTGAGCGCATGTTTCTGGCTTGCTGCTGGCATAGCACGTTTGGGGCGCATGGCCCGTGCCGCTTTAGATTTCTTCATACCAGTCCGCTGGGGCGCATAGTTCTCAGAATCCAAATTCTCCTTACCATTACAGCGAGTGAGTCTGTCAAAGACAGAGACCTTCTATGGCGCATCAGAGGTGATGCACGAGGCATTGGCTGCGCCCCTGCTCCGTCGACGCATCTTCCTCGCCTGAGAGGAAGATGGCTGGGGAATGTGGTCAGCCGCACGTTTCCCCGAGAGATGCACTGCACCAGTGGGTACATCTTGGTTGCTGAGGACGTCAGCAGGAAGGAAAGGCTGGATAGACGTATCCCCTTCGGTGGTGGTGCCCGAGGCGTCGACCTTGCGCACCCAGACTCGGCGGGTCTTCTTCGGCTTCGGCAGCCGCTTCGAAGGACTCGCACTGCCTTCAGAGATGAACTCCTCATACGCCTGTTGATTGAGGCATACGACCAGCATCTTGTGGGAGGAGCCTACCTTCACGTCGTCGGATTGCGACACAACTTTTTCGGTAGAGGAGAAAGAGTTCCCCAGCAGAGTCGCCAGCTTGTTTGCTATTAAAATTCTTTTATTGCAATTTTATTGCAAATTTCAATACAAACAGAACAGTGTTACAATATAGGACTTAGATGTAGTCCTAGGAGTACACTTTTGTTTATCTGGGTCCCTTATGCCGATGGAGTGAGTGGTAATGCGTTGACTCCGTTGACGATCTGACGACGGTTATCGGTTCTCTGAAGGTTTGGATTGCTCTGGGTGCTGGAGCTTGCTGAGAGGAGGAAGACGTTGAGTGTCTGTATCTGCCTCTCTGGTGGTGCGAAGTCTCTGTGTGTGTTCGTTCATTTTCTGTGCCTGGGTGAGAAGGAAATGATCCCTCTATTTATAGCTTTGCAGGCTGGCTGCTCATGCGTGCATGTAGGATGCGCCTGTACGCGGGGACGCCACATAGTGATCGCTGATGGAGGCGCATGGACGATGCACCCTGATCGAGGGGCTGAATTCTTCATACTGCTGTTGTGAGCCGACACGTAGCAGGGAAGAAGATCTTTCTGTTGCTGAGATCTTGGGTGAGTTAAGTCAAAGGACGCGTGCCGTCGACCCATGGCTTGGAGATCTCGGATTTGATAGGGAATGATCTGGTAGGATGCGCCTAGGATTGGGCGCATGAGGAGACTTTGGTTCATAACCCTTAGGAGTCATGAACCATTCTGGGCGCATGGCTTTTTGAGGCGCATGCGAAGCTTCATTGGTGACTTTCCTTCTGTCTTTAGGGATCAGTGGAAAGTCTGAGACGCATGGCTTTTGAGGCGCATACAGATTCGGGCGCATGGCTGCGGAGGAGCATGCGAGATGATTGGGTGGCCACGTGGTAGTAGCCGTCGGAAGAAAGTAATGATGATGCTGACGTTGGCGACGCTTTGTCTTCTGAAAAAGCTGTCAACTGTTCAGACTTCGGGAGGCGTACTGCCAACTCTGTCAGTTCAGCATTTAATGTTTTTGACATTCGATGGACAGCGGAGTGGGCACATCGATCGGCGTTCCACTAGGCGTATGGGGACGCATGGGGGCGCATCCCCTGTGATGCGCTTGGTGCTGAAGGACGCGTCTGTGTTGATACGCTTGATGTTGAAGGGTGCGTCTGTGTGATGCGTGGTCTGGCCGGCGCATCTGCTTTGAGACACGTCTTTAATGGTGCGACTGTTACGATCTTCGAGTGCTTTAAATAGCCATTTTGACTTGGCTGAATTCGAAGCGTCCGGTTCATCCATTTAATACAAATTCATTACACAGAATTCGGAGATCCATCCACTTGGCGCATGGGTTTGATTTGCCCGGCCTATAAATAGTGGCATGGAGAGAGTTTGCTTCTCGTTCTCTCACGTTCTTCCGACATGGACTTATTTACTCGGATGCATTCTGTTGATGAGATTCTCCCGAGGGTGAAGATGCGACGCCATGTCTTTATTGATGCACTTGAAGGTGAATGTTACATCCAAAAGTCGGAGTCGAGGGCTTCTGAGGCAGGCGGAAGGTGCCTGTTGCATCCAAAGATCGGGATGCTCGAGCCTCGTCTTCGTTGTGCAGGAAGAGCCGCAGATCGGAATTGCGGTGCTGCGGCTTTGGGGGCTCTTTCTTCCTTCAAAGTGGGTGTTGCCCACTCTGGTTGTGTTGAAAGCTGCTCCTTTAGCCGCGGTTTCGATTACGGCCTTCCTTGGCCTTTGGAGGCTCTTTCGAAGCCTCCCCTGGCCACATATTGGCTTGCTGTGCACTTTTTTTCCTCGGTTTGGAGAGCACTTCCTCCAGCTAGAGGGTTGATTGCCACCCTCGTCCTGCTCAATAAATGCTTCATTAGTCGAAGCATTTCGACGGCGGTGAGCCTGGCTGGAAGAGCGGCACATAACTGGGCTGCTGAAGGGATGCACATAACTGAGGATGCACTTAACTGAGCTGCTGAAAAGGATACGCCCTGCTGAGGACGCATGGTGGGATGTGCCTGACTGAGGACGCATGGTGATTGCTGCGCCTATTTGAGGGCGCATGGTGGCTGCTGGCTGTAGACTTAGGATCTTTTCTTTGTATAAATTCTCCTTTGTACAATCTTTTCTAGACATGTAATAGACTTTTATATGTAAAATAAAAAATCCTCTTTTAATGTCTATATTTATTGTTTTTGCTGTGAAGTACTTTGTCCGAGCTCTGGCGCATGTAGTGTCTGGCGCATAGATTTTCTGGTTCTGAAATTCCATGCTTCTACAGTGGCTTACTTATTGTCTTTTTATTTCTCGGGATGAGTGTATTGGTAGTGTACGAGTCTCGATCTGCATTTACTTATTGCTTTCTCTAACTATTGCTATGTTAGCTATTGCTGGTTTTAGTTCATAGTTTGGCTTCCTTTGTGGTACTTGCTATTTGGGGGTCTGACCCCACTGGTTTTGTTTGGCCAGATCTGAAAGAGGAGCCCAGAGGATCTTCCGTACCATGTACCCGATGGTGACCATCCGGAGCACCAGAGTACCTGAGTGGGTTTCTTGTTTCATCCTTCCACTTGATATGTATATTATTCTTTTGTGGCATTTATCCTCCGAGCACGTGTTTAGCTCGTGTTTTAGTTCTTGATATTTAGCCTATGGGCCCAAACATGATGTGCGTATTCTAGACTATAGCTAGAGCTTATCATGTATGACTATTACTCTTGCTAGTTCTCTATCTTGGTACGACTAGCTTCATGATCATCCATTTATAAATGGTTTGGGACGCTTTACTATTTTATGTCTGATGATCATACTTCTTGTTCTTTGTATAATTATCTGTGATTGAGATACCTAGGATTGCTTGACCTAGGATTGACTGTTGGCTTGTAGAAGTAACCCCCATGTCTTGACAGCTTATGTCATGACCCGCACCCTTATCATGGGCACGAGCACGTGGGTACGTCTAGCCTACGTCGCAGAATCGGCGGTAGAATGCTATATATGACGTCTATAAATACTACAACTAAACAGTATAAATGTACCTGTCATCTCCGCACGGAGGAATATAATATGGCATAACTCAATCACAAGATAAAACTAAGGTAGATAGCACGGAATGAAAATATGATAGAAGTAAAAATAGGAAATAAGTTCAAGATCCAACACAAGCCCAGAGATATAAACAATATCACAGAGTTACAAAATATAATATAGAATACTACAGTCTGAAAGCGCTAGCTGGATAGCAGTCCAGGCAAACCTAACTAAGCTATACTACTCTGGGTGTACAAAGTCTAGTGGCTCAACTATCAGGCCACAGTCCTGGACTAAGTCTCCATCTATCCCGACCCCATAATAGGTCGAGCAGTCTGCCTCAGAATCATCTGTAATATATCAATGGTATCCTGTCAGAAAAATGAGCAAGTACAAACACTAATAGCAGTTCCATATGAATTAACAAATTCTATAAGAGACAATTATAATGAAATACAAGACAAAGATATAGGATGACTTGGGAGCTATTCGGAAGCCGAGTTACAACCCGTAAACCAAACAAGGACCGAAGTTGTAACCCTTCTTCCGAACAGAACTTAGCCTCCAATCAAGGTTTAGCATAAGAGCATGTAGAACATGTGAGTAATAAATATCATAGCATGGTGAGAAAAGTACTGAATGTAGAACTGAGCAGGATATGATATAATAAAATAAATATAAAATGTGCCTTGAATTATTAGAGCGTTATGTGATCGGCTTGGGAAAGTTACAGGACATGCTATCCACATGGCCCGACAATCACATAAAAATCACTGGAAAGGGTCATGCCGGCCAACCTAGATAACGAGCATATGAAATAAGATCTCGCTACACCCTACGTGAGGTGAGGGTGACACAAGCACAAGAATATAGTGACAGGGTGGCTTTGATCACATAACCCCTAATAATTCCCCATCCCCAAATAGTATAATAGATCTGGATATGACACGTCATGACACGGGATTCCATAAGAGGGTAGCAAGTCCCCTTAGGAATCGGTGTCTATACAAGTACAGGGAACAAGATAGAAAATGTACCAATATACCAAGAAAATCTAGTAATAACATCTCATGTCATGATCCAACATATACTAGTCCATGAACTATCGTGTATGGAAATCAAGTAAGATACTACAACTGAATCGAATATAGCAGATATCAAGACAATGAAAACTATCAGTGAATGTACTTGCCTGTAGTCTTGAGCTGATAAGGTGAACAGACGCTCAGAGTAATCACAGACCTAAAGATGAGATACTACAAGTCAAAACAGGATTTCATAATGAAAGGGAAACTAATTTAAGTCATAATATGCAAGCCTAAGTCAAACTAGGTCAAACTGGATCATACTAGGTCATACTAGGTCACAGGAAGTCAATCCAAGTCAAACTAGGTCAAACTAGGTCAAATGTTGACTTATAGTTGACTTTTGGTCAATTGTTCAACTCTGGTCAACTCTAGGTCAACCCTAGGTCAAACTAGGCTAATGTTGACCAACTGTTGACTTTCAGTCAACTGGTCAACTCTGGTTTGGTTTCGGGTCAATTCTAGTCACTTTTAGGCTAAGGTTGACTTTCGTTGACTTTTGGTCAAAACGGTCAACCGAGGTCAAAACTAGTCTAAGAGTACTATTTCTGACCATTACCAACCAAGGGAACCCAATTCTACTTATATCCTAAACCTTAAATCACATACCTTACAGTTAGCTAATTACCTTAACTCACCCTATTACCTTACCGAGGTAAACTCACTATCAAACCCCTATCTTAGTTTCTAAGCACTTTTCTACCTCAACATGGTATCCTAATACCATGCCCTCGTATCTCGATACCATGCCATGGTATCTTGATACTCAAATTTCACATCTTGAAGTATCTAATACCTTATCTTAGAAATAGGGTAAATCCTATTTACCCTAAGATACCAAATTGGTATCCTATGATACCAATCAACTCTAGCTCTAAATCTAGCCATACTCTAACCCATCTATAATATTAGACACCACTCTTAGCTCAAATACCATATCTAACATATAACTCACTCCCTAACACAACACACTAACTAACCTTACCTTGCTAACATGATAATTCCCTATTACCTCTCATAGACTCTCACACACACACACACACACAATCACATAGGGGTTTTTGGGACTGATTTGGACTGAAAAGGATGAATGGGTGAATGGGTGAATGAATGGTGAATGGGTGAATGAAGGGTGAATGGGTGAATAGATGCATGAATGTTTGAATGAATGGGTGGTCGAATGGATGGGTGGATGAATGAGTGAATGATGGATGAATGAATGGCTGATTGGGTGGCTGAATGGTGAAGGGATGGATAGATGAATGGATGGTGGATTATATGGATGAATATATAGGTGGCTGAATGAATGATACATGAATGGATGGAAGAATGAATAATGGATGAATGAATGGATAGATGAATGACTGTATGAATGGGGGAGTGAATGGATGAATTGAATGGGGGATTAATGAATGGATGGATGGATAGATAATAGATGAATGAAGGGGATAACAGGGGTGGCTGCTCCCCCCTCACACTGCTGCAACTGCAGCAGTCCCTAATACTGCAACTGCAGCAGTCCCTAATACTGCTACTGCTGTGTGCTGTATTGTAAGCCCCCTGAATTTCTAGGATTTATTTTCGAATTTTCTAAATGAATTATTTTCGATAATTCATTTTGATTTAATTAATTTTGATCATTAAATGTTATTTACCGTGACTTTGATTTCCAGAGCATCAGGGATGCCAGTCTCTGGAAACTTTCTTCTTGAAGTTTGTAGTAGACGAGATTATCTTCATGTTGATATATCGTGTCCCACTCAAACTTGTTCCCTTGTGCTCCAATTTCTTCGTGCAACTTTCGGGTCAATTTAGACCAATTTATCGTCTGTCGTAATTTGTGATTTAACATTCAACTTAATTCCCGGGCCCGACATCGGTCCAATCCAGTCGACCCAATACATGGCTCTGGCCTGTTTTGAGTCTACTATGCACGTGCCACTTGCGTGCCACCAGATTGACCTCCCTTGTGCTCCCATTTCATCCGTAATTTTAATTGGTTTAAATTATTATTTTAATTAAATCTTGGCCCCAAGCTTGTCCAAACTTGACCGAACCGGATCCAACGTCCAACCAAATTTTATGTGATCCCTATCATGACTACCCAAACACCCCCATATAATTTCTCTCTTTTCCCTATTTTAAATATCTCTTTTTCTCTCTCTACTTATTTAAATATCTCATTTTATCTCTCTTATATATATATATATATATAACTCTCTCTTTTCTCTCTCCTCCTTAAAACAATCTACTCACACGCACCCCATCTCTCTCCACCAGCACAACACTTCCCCCCTCTCACTCAACCGACCTTTCTCTCTCTTCTCAAATATCTCTCTCTCTATTCACTTTTCCTTCCTCTCTCTTTCTCTTACATATATACAACTATCTCACCCTCTCTATTTACACTCACACACACAACTCTCTCTCCCTCAACAGCACATACATACTCCCTCCCAATGGCCGACACCCCTCCCTCTCTTTCTTCATTTTTCTTCCTCAAACTCCTTCTTCTTCTCCTTCATGGCTACCACCACCATCATCATCATCATGCCCATCACCACAACTACACCACCACCACCGAGCATATCACCGCCACCTCCACCGTACCCACCGGGCAGCCGCCCCGCCGATGTGCCGCCGTCGCCATGGCAGCACGCAGCAGCAGCAAGCAAACGCAGCAGCAGCAACTAGCTGCGGCAGCAGCTGCCACAGCAGCAGCCGCGCGCCGCCGCGCGCGTTGTCGCCGCCGGCGAGCCCCCCCGGCCGTGCGCGACCCTGGCGAACTCCTCCAGGCCACCGCCCACTTCCCCGACGCGCCGCATAGGCTATTCGTGCATTTTGTACGAAATCTCGGCGTGACGCGCGCGGGATCGAACTCGGAATTGTGTTTCGGGACAGCAACTTCGTGCGCATTTTTCGAGAGATCCGACCGTTGGATCGACGATTTCTTTGCTCCGTCTCAATCTCGGTATATCCATCTTCACTTCCCTCAATTTTTGTCCGTTAATTTTATCGTTTGATACATCAAAATCGGCCACCAAGTTGACCATTTAAATTGTGTTATTTTTGTACAGTTTTGCGGAGCCAACTTCGTCGGTTCCTATCTCCTCCATCGCAGCTCCGTCTGGCATGCTACTGGTTCCTATGCGCAGCTGGTATAACCCTCTTCCTACCCCTTAAGTTTTGTTTCATTGTGAGCACGTTTAATTAGTTGAATTCGACGCCAAAGTTGGCCGTCCGAATTCATAATTTCCAAGTTGTTAATTTCCGTTTTTGAACCCGGGACTCCAGATTCAATTTCTGAAACCACCAGTAGACTCGTGGCATCGTTCTGGCACGTTTTCATATAAAGTTTGTTAGATTTGGAGGACGTGGGCCCTGTCACACATTTCGGTGCAAAGCGAGCCCCACAGTCCGGGTCAACGGGACTTTTTGATGCCGGCTCGTCGGAATCCAATTCCGAATATACCGTTGAGTTCGTATCGTCATTTTGGACTCGTTGACATATGATTTGCTATGTTTTAGTAGACATTGGTTCCGACACGTATTTCGGTACAAGTCGGATACCAATATCCGGGTCAACGGGTCATTTTGAGATCGGCTCATCAGAATCCAATTCTGGATATACCGTTGGGTTCGTATCGTCATTCTGGACTCGTTGACATATAATTTGCTGAGTTTTGAGGACATTGGCTCCGACACGCTTTTCCGTGCAAATCGGATTCTAATATCCGGGTCAACGGACCAATTTGAGATCGGGTCAACGGAATCCAATTCTGGATATACCATTGGGTTCGTATCGTCATTCTGGATTCGTGGACATATAATTTGTTAGGTTTAGTGCACTTTTATTTTTCGGCACATTTTTCGGTACATAGTGGGTCCGACACGGACACCATTTTGATCTAAAATTAGCTTTTTGTCTCTGTGTCCAAATTAGACTTATGGATAGGCTATCCTAGCTAATTTGACCATTCTGGACATGTTGGTGATGGTTGTTTCACCATTCGACAACATCTGTAGGTTTTTACCCTATTATTATAATCTTTCTCCTTTTGTTGTATTTTGAGATCCATCGATTCCAGTAATTTCACAACCAGTGAAATTGAATGTGTTGACCATGTAGATGTTTATAGAGACTACCCTTGGCCCTGTTTGACCATGGTTGACTGTTTTGACTGAACAACGAAGTAGAGTCAACATTTGACCTAGTTTAACCTAGAGTTGACCAGAGTTGACGAGTTGACCAAAAGTCAACTGTAAGTCAACCTTTGACCCAGTTTGACCTAGTTTGACTTGGTTTGACTTCATGTGACCTAGTTTGACCTAGTGCGACTCAGTGTGACCTAGTTTGACTTAGTTGACTGAGTCTGACCTAGATTACGTAGCTTATACTATAGAATAAAGTCTAACACCGTTGAACCCTAATTAGCTTATATATATCTTATCTTTAGGTCTGTGGCATCCCTCTGAGCATCGACCCCATTTGACAGCTCAGGACCGCAGGCGAGTACATTCTCTGATAGTAGTTCCTTGTCTTGATATTTTCTGTATCCGATTCAGTTATAGTGTTTTACTTGATTCTCGTCACGATGGTACACGGACTAGTATATACCGGATTCCTGTCATAAGATATTATTATTGGATTTTCTTGGGATACTGGTACTTGCTCGATCTTGTTCTTGTACTTGTATTGACACCGATTCCTGAGAAGGAGTAGCTACCTTCTTAGGGAATCTCGTGCCATGACGTGCTGTCCGGATCTGTATACTATTCGGGGAAATAGGGAATTTTATAGATAGTGTGATCAATGCCCATCTTGAGTTACTACTTGTATCATAGATATACCCTCACCTCACGATGGGTATAGCCTGACCTATTCTACTACTTGTTCCATAGCTTGCCATCCCGGCCGGGCCGAGTCCACGTACTTGTAGCCGGTCGGCTGGAAGCCTGATCTTGACCCACACCGATCACATTATGCTATAATATTCGAGAGACATTTTATATTTATTACATCAGTTACATATTACAGTTCAGCTTACTTTCCTTGCGTGATTCACCTTGACATGATTTTTAGTTTATATATCATGTTTTACTTACAGTCTTGATATATCATCTTATATTCCATTATGATTGTCTCTTACAGCATTTGTTAATACTATGAAACTGTTGTTAGTTTATGTACTCATTCCATCATGACTGGATATGTTAACAATATTTTAGGAGTTGTTATGCCATTATTGGACTTCGTGATGTTGCTAGCTGAGGTGGATCTCACTATTCTACTATGTGAGTTGCCTGGTAGTTATCCTTAGTTTGTCTTATTTTTCCTTCTTTATTTTCCTGTCTTATGATTCCTTATAGTAGTTTCTAGTTGTTCTTGTGCCTTAGTTATCTTTCCTGTCTTATCTTCTTTGGATGTTGGGTTGTGATTGAGTACATTTATAGTTCATGGACCTTCTAGATGTAGTGTATAATTTTTGGGTACTAGACAGCGTTCTACCGTCGATACCGCGGCGTAGGCTGGGCGTGACCCACGTATTCGTATTCGTATATCCGGGTGCGGGTCGTGATACGTTTTTAGTGGTGGCCCATGCAGGTCAGTCTTTGCAATTAATGCGAAGTCGTGGTAGTACTTGAGCTTTTCTGTACTACTGCGAGCCTGCCTTAGGATTAAGGTTGAGTCATGGAATATTTTAGGAATTTGATACTCAGTCACATATTAGGAACTCTTGGTCGATTCCAGGCACTATAAAAATTTATCATATTAGCGACGTTCCAAAACGTCGCTAAACTCGTTGAAAACGTCGCTAAATGAATTTAGCGACGTTTTGGGCGACGTTTTGGAAACGACGAAAAAAAACGTGTCGCTAAACGAGAAAACGTCGCAAAACGTCGCTAGGGCGACGTTATTTGGCGACGTTATTAACGTCGCTAATTAGCGACGTTATTTGCGACGTTTGTTCGTTGACGCTAATTAGCGACGTATAAGGCGACGTTATCGTGTGGTCGCCGTTTAGTGACACTTTTGCGACATTTTAGCGACGACGAGCTGACATCAGATTTGGTGCCACGTGTTGCCATGGCATAATTTAGCGACGCATTTAGCGACATTTATTAACGTCGCTAAAATTTAGCGACGTATATGAACGTCGCTAAGTTAAAAAAATATATAAAAAAAGCATGTTCCAGAATACAAATGGAGCTGGAGCCTGAGCCAAAATACAGAATACAAAATACAAAATACAGAATCCAATCCCTGGATTCGCTGACCCCCTTGGTGGAACACTCAACATCGGCACGCACAATACATTCCAGAATATACAAAAAATATAAAGAAAAAATACTATCCGCAACGAACAATGTCAATATATAATATCCTGAACAAACCAAATCAATATCCATAAATACGTACAAACTCAATATCCTCAACGAAAAAACTGAATATCCCCAAATACATACAAAGTCAAAAATATAGTACAGTCCAAAAATGCAAAAACAAAAGTACTGATCGCCTGGAGCTGGAGCTGGACCCGGTGCTGGAGGAGGAGCGCCACCAGATGATTGTCGTCGTAACGTCAGGATCGTCTAATACTCCTCCGGTGACAACAGGTGGACGAGCATGTCCTCCCGTGCACCGCTGGATGTAGACGATGCTTCCGGCGTACCAGCAGACGGTCGCTCCGTAGCCATCTCTCGGAAATGTTGCATCTGCTCGACCAACCGCTGCGTAGCCTCCTGCGTAGCGCGGGTCATCTGTCGCAGCGCCTCCATAGTCTCCTCCAGCCTCTCAAAGCGTGAGATGAGCGCAGAATCATCTGTTTGCGGCACCCCCATCCTCTCCAGCATCTCGTCACGCAGAGCTGCGATCTGCGCATCGACACTCTGCTGGTGGCGGAGCGACTCCTCAGTCTGTGAGGGACCGGGCACACTAGTCACGGTCGCAGAGGCCTATGACGCAATGAAGGTACCATAGGAGCCCGTACCATAGTACGTACCCCTATGCATGCCACCAACAGCCCTCATCCACAGCTCGTCATCTGACTCAGCTGCGGCGGCCGGGGACTGCTGGAAAGTGCTAGCACCAGCTCCCTCTGACCGTATCGGCCCGGCCTCCCTAAGCCTCAAAAACTCGGCCTAGAAATAACATTTATATGAATTCTTACGTGGTCGCTAAAAATTAATACTAATGCACTAGCATTAAGTAAAACTTCTAAAACTCGGCCTAGAAATAACATCTATATGAATTTTTTACGTAACTAAAAATTAATATTAATGAACTAGCATTAAGTAAAACTTACGTAGGTGTCCCGGGCCTTGTCGTCTACGAACCGCTCCCCCTTCGTGTGCGTGGCGAGGAACAAGGTCACCATATTCGGGTCTTCTCCCGATTCAACCTGTTACAAAATTATTATATGATTTGTCAGTTAAGTTGAAAGAAATATATTACTATAAAGTATTAATTATGGGTATACGGCGAGATACGTACCATATGGGTGAAGAAATCCATGATGGACCGTGATCCACCACACCACTGCGACCCCGCCTGTCGCGCTCTTTTAGACTTCGCGAACTTCTCCTTGTAGGCTTCCTCCTCGAATCTCCTCTTCATTACCGCCCAGTCGGCGGCAGAGATCCAACCCTGAATAGGCTCTCCCCGGCGATCGCGATCCTTTTGGTCGAGGATCGCGTCCCTAATGAGCTTGCTGGCGACGCTGGAAAATATAGCCTCGACAACAACGGCACGGTGGGAAGGGAAGAAGTAAGTCCGCTGAAAAAATCATAGAAGTACATAAGTTATAACATAACATACTAAATGTTAAAAGGAAATAAACTTTTACGTACCGAAAAGTGCTCAAACCAGAAGGCCTTCCTGTCGGCCGGGACATCCACTACAAGAAAAATGATCATTTACGGCCCACAATTTATGGCGCACAGTTGTTGCGCGTTGTAAATGACACTCTTTTACAGCGTGCAAATATGTGCGCCGTAAAAGAGCCACTTTTTGTCGTATTTACGGCGTGTTTGACATGCACGCCGTAATTGAGGACTCAATTACGGCGTCTATTTTTGTGCGTTGTAAATGATCATTCATTTACGGCATGCATTTTTGCGTGTTGTAATTGAAGGCTCATTTATGGCATGCATTTTTGCGCATTGTAATTGAAGAGTCATTTACGGCATGCATTTTGCGTGTTGTAATTGGACACTCATTTACGACATACATTTTTTACGTTGTGTTTGAGCATTCATTTACTGCCCATAAGTCTATGTATTTCAGGTAACAAATTTTTTTTGATATAAATTTAATTTGTATGATTTAAATATAATTTAATCAAAGTTTAAGCTTAATTAGAATAATATTTATATATGACACAAAGGAAAAGAAAGGAAATTTTTTTAAGGGAGCTATCACAAGTATAATCCCATCAATAAATCCCCCTAAAATCTTGTTCGAAACCCTATTTTCCCATTCCATCTCCTAAAACCCTAAAAGTTCCCCACCAGTCCTCCTTCCCCCTAATTATTTACTCAAAAACCTATGAAAACTGATGGTTTCAGCTCTGGATGCCTTGTTCGTGCCCGATCGTTGGTTATCTCATCAGACTCCTCCATGACCAAAAGTCTTTTTTGTCGGAGAGGTTAGGCCGGACCCCTTTCCTCAATGAAGAAGACCATAATTATTAGATCTATCGGAGGAGGAGGAGGTGATGGCGAGATTCCAGGTGGACGAGAAGGTGGCGGAAGGAGTGAATCTCTGAAAGCTGAGGCATTGGGCCTGGCGCATCGACGCCTGGCCCTTCGCCTTGTCGTCTTGACCGGTGGCTCGGCTGCGACCTGATCCAGCAACCGCCTGATCAAGGTAAAATCGAGTTCTCTCTTCTCGTTCATTGATTTTGGGACAAAATTATGATCTAGGTCATCCGAAAGATTGCATCTTGGCGAGTTTCCAAGAGAAAAGTTACATAATTTTATCATAAGAATCAACGAAGTATAAATAAAACGGTGTTGAATTAGCCATGCTTATTTGGTCATAGCAAAATTAGTCAGTAAAGTTGGTAATTTTGCTTCCAATTAAGTTGGATTCTTGTGACATCACCATCTCTATAGTTTGGTTTGAAACAAAACATATGTTTGAGCTTTCTGATTTGATTCTATTGGAGGAGGACCTCAAGTCCTTCCGGCAATGGGGGAGCAGAACACCCTGGCACTCCGAGAATTTCGAGATGCCCGGCTGAGAAGTCACCACCGGTTTGCTTCTTGAATTCACTTAACAAAAGCAAAGGAACAATTTATAGTACATTATGATTTGTTTCGTTGCTTTTGCTTTCAGTCGCTTTCTACGACGACAACCACATAGCGATCAACGGAGACGCGGAGATCGCCTTCCACTACACCAAAATGAGGTTTTAGTAACACATAATTTTTTTAATTCCTAACAGGTTTTTACTGTTACAATTTTCTAACAATAAATAAGCATTAGGAAATTAAAAATCTGTTAGTATAAATAGCCAAAAACATAATTTTAATATTAACAACATATGATGATTTTTCGTTACGGTTAGAACCGTTGTTAAGGAGAAAAAAATATGTCATGTGAGTTTCACATGCCATTCTAAGTGTTATATCCCTAGCCCTAACCCCTCCCCCAAATCTGCAGCCCCACATCCTCTTCTTCATCTTCTCCTCTTCTTCCTCCTCAAGCCATCATCGCTCTCCATCAACGCCTTCAGATCTGGAAACGTAGTCGAAGCCGTCGCTCGCCTCCTCTCACCGGCCTCTCCATATACATCAGAGAGAAAGATGAAGACGTGGACCCGCATGGGAAAGTTGGCCAAGGGTGGTGCACAGCTGCCTCCTATGCTTCACTGTCCTCTTCTCGCTCAAGGTCCGCATGGGAAAATTGGCCCAGTTCTTGTTCTTCACTCACTCTTCTGTTTGATCTTTTTATCAACTTCCATGTCGATAGCTTTTTTAAATCATTTTAGAGTATACAGTATGGACACACAAAATATTTATACTATGTTCTGGTATGGGTAGGTGTAGAGGTTGGGTAGGGTAGCATGGAGTATTTTCTCAGTTTCTTTGTGTAAGTTAATGTAGTCTCGTTAATATGATATATTTGCCAAAGTTGTTTCCCCTTTCTATGTCAGTATGGGAATGTTTACTCACTTCTCTGTTCTGTTTCCTGCAGGAAAGGTTGGATCCTTCAAGGCCCTTAAGCAAGCGAAAGCACTGGGTTGTTGCCGAGATCCTTCGAAAGGCTAAAATCTACACTCCACCACCAGTCATGCCTTCAACTAATTCTTTACATCAATATTAGAGGATGTCGGTACATTCCATTAGACTTATCACTGTGTATGTTAAACCATTTTATTTATGGATGTAGTTGGTCACTTTTTCACTGTTGCGGACAATTATGTTCTTCCTTGTGTAATATGGGAAGATGCACAATGCAATAATGTTTAGCCTCTATACACACCCTGAGTTGGGGAGAAATTATTGTGCTTACAGCCTTACTCTCCAATGACTCTGGAGAATTGTATACAACTGGTTGATATCCAGGAACACCCTTCCAGGGTTTCTTTGTATTTGTCCCAACATTTTTAACCTACAGTTTCTGTTACAGTTCTTATGGCCACGATCAAAAATCCATGGGTTGAGTTGATGGAAAGTGTCTGGTGTATGTACTTAGCCTAGCTTATTATTTTGGTGTATGAAAAATAATTGGGGATGTTGGTCAAGAGAAGCAAAAAGAACCTTTGTGATTTTTTTCATTATTTTAAGGCTTCACATGATATATATTTAATGCATTTCAACTTATTAGTACTCTACAATGGTGGTTGATGTCTACTGAATCGTTTGCAAGCATGTCTATCATTTTCATCCAGATGGTGAGGAAAACATGTTGAGATGTTACATTTATTGGTTTTGAAATGCATTAACCAATAAACTTGGTTTTGCATCTGGTGCACCAAGTTCTTTTCCTACATTTCATCCAGGTAATGATGCATTTAGATTCTAATGGTTTGTAAATCATTTGTTGATTGCAGGAGCAGTTCTTAAGAAAAAAAAATATGGAGGAATCTTACCCAAAAAACACCACTTATATCCAAGGTAATTGGCCTCTCTAATTTTATGATTTGGATTATTAGAGTATATACATATATTGCAAAACTTCAATAGGAAGCTGTATACATTTTGGTTTCCTTGTCTCAACTTCATCTAGGAATTATATTATAGGGAATATTGTTTCTTCCAGAACCATGAGTGTGCTCTTTGATTATGCTAATTGGGCTTTAGGAAAGGTATATTATTTGAACTTGCAATATTTTTGTTTTATAATTATCGGCAAAAGTTGCAGGTATCTCAATTTTTCTCTCACCAAGTAAATTCATGGACTGCAGCATATTTCATTTGTTGCCTGGACCAACTTGAGCCTCACTAGATTGATTGTATGGAAGGCATCCTTTGACGTGGCAGCAAGTCTTGTTGGTCTACTTTTTGTCAAGGTGAGCATGTTGATATTTCGTCAATGAATACTAGTAACTGGATTCTAATGTAGACATCTATGTTGTCCAGAAACAAATATAACATGAGTCACATGACTCATTACTGACTCGGAGACACAGATAGAACATTTTACAAAATATAAGGATTTGTTACTGTCAATTATATATTTCTATCTGATGGCACTGACAACATTCATCGTGGTTTATATTATTTTAGACAGTATAATTCTCATTACGAACATTATGATAACCAATAATATTTATTCCAGAAGGTTCTAGATGGAAGATACTGGAGTATCAATGGAAGCAAATGAAAAGATTAGGAGGAAGCAACTAGTGTTGGGGTTATTGCTGCACCAGAAGAAACAAAACTCATAAATATTATTCTTTTTTTTCTTTATTACCTATGAAAATTGTAAGAAGCTGAAAAAGACTTTATTGTGCAATATTTCTAACTGATATTTCTTCCATTTATAATAAAGTGCTATCAAATTACCATCTCAAAAACTTTTGTACAATGTTGAGTATTTAAATTTATAGTTATTTGCAATTGATAATTGAGAATTGAAAGCTCAGGCTCAATAGAGCAGCCAATCTTTTTAATAATTTATAGTGTAGTGTTCATGGAAGACGTCTGTGCCCGGTTCGAGGCGCTGCGTTGGGTGCCAGCCAAAGAATTCGATGCTACCAGGGCGAACCTTGGCTGGCCTTATGAACCTTTCCATGTACTGGAGGATATGAAGAGGTCCATTGTTGTCTTTCCCACTACTACTAGTGATGGTGATCATCCCAATAGTAATTAAATCTTCGATCTTTGTTAGTTTTAAGCTATTTTAATTTGTTTGTTGGCATTTTTGTTTAGTCTTACCTTTATCGAAGGAATGGTCTGTCAAAAAAGGAAAAAAAAAGTTGCGCTTTTAGAACCATTTCCTTTCTTAGGATCTTGATATCCTCTTCTTCCAGTACCTGTACAGTATGATCATCTTGTTAAGTTCTTTGACAATTTGTATCCACTTAATTTGCTCAATCATTGAGAATGGTATATTGAAACCTTATAAATTTCTCTTCGAATGTCGCAGCATCTCCAACGAGCTAATCTTGCTCGCTACTAGATCATGGAATCCAGTGTACCGAGATGCTCTTTCCTCTACGAGGCACTCACCGAAGAGATCGAAGATGAGACCCAGAACATCGACGAGGTTCTCAGGATCAAACAGATTCTTGAACATCATCAAGACTATGAGGTTTTCTTCTTCTGTTTTCTTCGTTTCTATTGATCAGACGTAGTGTTTAGTTGACGATGGATTCCTGAAGAGGTTTGATAATTACTGTGACTTGTAGCCCTGTTTATCAATGATGATGGTGTTAGTTTATAATTCAATTTATTTATCGGACTTTAACATTCCAGTGAAACTAACTTAGGTTTATGCTTAATATTTGGTATACATAGAGATCCGGTTATCAAAATCATTATCACTCAATGTTTACCAAATTGTAGTATCCTTGCTTAGATGTCTGAGCCCGTTTATAATATATTGATAGTTTAATTGTACTTAACGTTCACATTATCTTGTAATTACCATTATCTTTTATATGCTTAAGCTGATCCTTGGCATTGAGATTATGAAGAACATGATTGCACTTACTTTTATCATCTTGGCTTGCTTAATTATTTTATGATATTCTGCTTTGAATATCTTATGACCTTGCAAACCCTTAACAATCTTAAGTTTTCTGTTATCAGGTTGTTCCCTTCATTTCGTATAGAGGTTAATATCCAATTCAGTTGTTGGAAACTACATATTAATTTCCTCTTGCTATTGTTTATCCTTCTTTATTTTTCATGTG
Organism: Iris pallida; assembly: GCA_029216955.1. Taxonomy (NCBI): domain Eukaryota; kingdom Viridiplantae; phylum Streptophyta; class Magnoliopsida; order Asparagales; family Iridaceae; genus Iris; species Iris pallida. The sequence goes on along the minus strand of JANAVB010011799.1, from coordinate 4,093,120 downwards.
AATAAAGTAGAGTACTTATGCCATATATTTGTAATTTTTTCAAAATGTAACAAAGTCATTGTTCCTGACTAATTTATTATGTTTTGATGGTGTATTTGGATCTTGGAGATTATGAAAGATTCTTGGATACCTAATTAACCTGTGACAACAATATCGCTAATGGAAAAATATACCATGTACAGGTCCATTCATTGCATTATTTGTTAAGTATCTTATCTTTGTTATATAATACTGTGTTTGGCATAGTCAGACATTGATAAGGAGAGGAAGGAAGACTATCTTGGAAAAACAGTATCCTTGGCAAAAAAGACAACTACCAAATTGAATGATATCTTAAAAAAGTTAATTATGTTTTCAGCTTTTGCCTCTATTAGTACTCTACTTTTTGAGGATTTTCCATATTCATGGTGTTTGAAGAATCATTGTTTTTTTTTGGCACATTTATAAAATACTTCTCTAATTCTACTTATCAGATATCAATGAACTATATAAGAGAACTCAATTTCCAGTCTGTTACTTTAAGACTACTCTGATCCAGTACATTCCGTCAAACTGTACTCATAGACTGCTCGGATCTTATATTCCAAAAGATTACCATTTGCAAAATCACTTTTCTCTACATTTTGTTATCCAACAGTCGCTCGTATAGAAATATTTATTCTCTCTTTGTTTATTTCCTGTTATTTTCTCAAATGATAACCTGTTCCATTTCTTACGGGAAAATGGGTAATCAGTATGTCTCTAATTATTACTAGTAGTAGGAGTTTCAGTATGCCTATTTAATTTATAACTATTAGTATTATCTAAACCCTACTCTTCATTGTAACTGCAGATAGATCACCTAGCTTTATTGCAAATGCAGTTATTTGGATTGCGGAATGTTCTCCATAACCAGGATCTTCTATGTTATATCTATGGTACTTACATTCATGAGTTGATAAACTTGTTTATAGTACTGAATATCAATTTAGCATGTTGCAAACATTCACTTTGTTTCTTGGTGGACAATTGTACTTTATCCTTGGGTGCTAATATACAGTGTAATTGTTATGTTAGGAACTCAATGCTTTATTTCCAGAGCAACTCAGGACGATCTTTTCAACTGAAGGAGAGATGGATATCATGTGGCTTTTATTTCAATATACAAGGCAACGTCGACAAGGAGATCTTATCAACTAAAACTTGTGTTTTTTTAATTTGAATTTGAACCGTCATTTTTGTGGCACTTGGCAGAAGTTCATTGAATATTTGTTTATCGTGTCATTTGAGTTTGGATTGTCATTGAATATTTATTTGACACTTTGTATTTGTCATTTAAATTTGAACAATCATTTTGGTTGCACTTGGCAAAAGCTATATAAAATAAATATTTGTTTGGCACTTGCATTTGTGTTATTTGAATTTGAACCATGTACTGAATATAAAGGGTCATTTACAACATTATATTGCGTGTTGTGAAACGATTGATGGGGTCATTTACAGCATTCAAAAGTGCATTGTAAAAAATAGAGATGATGATTTACAACATTCAAAAATACGTTGTAAAAAGATGGAGAGGGATCATTTACAACGTTCAAATGCATGTTGTAAAAAGATGGAGAGGGATTATTTATAGCGTTCAGATACATGTTGTAAAAGGATAGAGAGGGATCATTTACAGCGTTCAGATGTGTGTTGTAAAAGATGAAGAGCAGTCATTTACAACGTTCAGATGCGTGTTGTAAAAGATGGAGAACGATCATTTACAGCGTTCAGATGTATGTTGTAAAAGATCATTTACAACATTCAGATGCGTGTTGTAAAAGATGGAGATTAGTCATTTACAGCGTTTCGTGCGTGTTGTAAAAGATGTGAATGTGCGTTGTAAATAATAGGGTCATTTACGGCATGACCTTTTACGGCACAAAAATGTACGCCGTAAAAGATCATTTACGGCACATTTTGTGTGCCGTAAATGATCATTTTTCTTGTAGTGATCCCTCCAGTTGATCCACGGCCCGCCGTAGTTCTGTCGCAGGAATGTACCCAGCGACCGGTGTACGGAGGAGGGATGATACCTGTAAAATGGAAATTAAAATTTATTAAACAAGTTTATAATAAATTTAAACTAATTAAATGCAATAATTTCACTTACCGCCTGGTCCGAGTACAGGCCCAAATCTCCAACCTCAGATCCCCTCCGGGCGACACGGAGGATCTGTCTCAAATTGGAGCTGCACTATGCCCCTGCCCCGCCCCCTGCCCCTGCTCCTGCCCGCAGCCTGCCCCTCGGCCTCGGCCTCGCCCTCGCCCTCGGCGTGGGCCTCGCCATCGCCCTCGACCTCGGCGTGGGCCTCGGCCTCAGCCTGCTCCTCAATAGTAGGGTCGACCTCTGGAATACTCGACGGTACTGGCTGCATAGAAGAAGAAGACCCTAGCCTCGAACTGCTAGAGCCGGGTATGGAGACACTGCCGGCGACTAGACCGCTAGTGTATACTGGAGTGCGGGGGGATGAGGAGTCGGTAGGAGTGGTAGATGGAGACTGTCGGGGTCGTCGACTCCCACCAGCACCGGAACCAAATGATCCACGTCGAGCTATATCTAAAGAAATACAGAAGTATACCATACTACATCTTAAAAAAACAAAAGTATACGTATACCATACTACAGCCAGGGAACGTCGCTAAGTAAACCATACTATATCTGAAAAAAATAAAAGTAAACCATACTACATCTGAAAACGTCGCTTATTAACGTCGCTAAAACAAAAGTAAACCATACTACATCTGAAAGAAATAAAAGTAAACCATACTACATCTGAAAATTAAACATATTCAATCCTCTTATGAAAATTCATCTTGTTCTGATTCCTCTTCCTCTTCCTCTTCACTTCTATCAACTTCCTCTTCCTCTTCTGATACTTCTACCTCTTCCAATTGATGAAACATGTCATGAGGAACTTCTGTTGAGTCCACATCGACAATATTGGTAATAAGAGGTAGTTCGTCTTTCTGATAAGCTATCTCGTCGACATCGAAGGTATTCCGAGCTTTAGTCTTACAGACTGTCCACCAATCTGATCTCCCAGCTCCTCGTTTTGGATAGCTGGTAAAGTAAACTAGCTGAGCCTGGCTTGCTAGAACAAACGGCTCATAAGCTTGATATCGACGGCGATAATTTATGTCAACAAGACCATGTTTGTCAACTCTCCAACCTCGACCCTGGATCGGATCGAACCAGTCATATCTGAACAAGACGATCTTACAAGGTTCTATAGCATAATTGTATGTCAGTTCCACAATCTCCCGTAAGACGCCAAAGAAGTCATTGCCTGGGTCGACGTCTTTGTAGTTTGAAAATTTTATGCACAAACAGCTATTCTTCGTAGAATCCAAATCCAAGAAGTCGTCTCTTATCCGAGCATTTGTTGACTTGAACCTGAAACCATTTACGCAGTAACTTGGCCAGGTCTTCACTTGATAACTTGGCCCCTTGGCTAGAGTTTTAATATACTCATTCTCAAGGATTGCCTCCGGACAATCAACCTAAATACCATATAAACGATGCTAACTTAATTATTATGTGCAAGTATAAATGTACAGAAAAAGTAAATTATGACTACGTCTGTATATATGTTCTCAACCAAAAAGGAAAATGAAGTCTCATTTGTTGTTCTACTTCCTCCTCGGTTGCGTACGGATTGTTGGACGTTACCTCATCCTTAAACATGCAGAAAAGCAACGAAGCATAGGTATATTAGTTATATTCAGAAGCAACAAAGCACGCGAAATAATTTTACTTACCCCTCTAGCTTGTCCACTTCTTCCTCGTCGCAGTTGAGCAATACATATAACATTGCAGCGCTAACCTCGTTGTCATTTAGATATCTTTTTTTCATTTTACCAGATGGTTTTCCGTAGGCAGTAAATACTTTTAGCTTTGCCTCAATACCAACTTCATAGCCGTCATCATTTCTGGGAGCCCTTGTTCTGTTTGTAGCAATATGAGACTAAAAATACATGGAACAGAAGTTTGAAATCTCCTCAAGGACATATGCTTCAAAAATAGAACCCTCCACCCGTGCCTTATTTTTCACCTTTCTCTTGAGGTGGTTCAACTGTCGCTCGAACGGGTACATCCAACGATAACTGACAGGTCCAGTAACAAGAGCCTCGTGGATAAGATGAATCGGCAAATGCTCCATTGAGTCAAAGAATCCAGGAGGAAAAACTCTCTCAAGTTTGCAAAGTGTTACCACAATGTCATTCTCTTGCTTCTCTAAACGATCGATGAGCAACTTGCAAGAACAAAGATCTCTGAAGAATATGCTAAGCTCTGTTAATGGATCCCAGAGTACCGGCGGTAATAATTCTCGAAATACAACAGGAATTAACCTCTCCATGAATACGTGGCAATCGTGGCTCTTCATTCCGGTCAGTTTACACTCATTTATGTCGACACATCTTTTTAGATTGGAGACGTATCCGTCCAGAAATTTCAAGTCCTAGATCCATCTACAAAATCTTACTTTGTCCTCCTTGTCCAGCGAGTAGATTGCCTTAGGCCGCAAAAGCTTTCCCTTCCCGTTGTCTATCATGTGCAAAGTAGGGCGTCTGCATATTTCGGCTAAGTCCAATCTAGTCTTCTGATTGTCTTTTGTCTTTCCCTTGACGTCCATTACAGCATTAATTATATTATCAAACACGTTCTTCTCGATATGCATGACGTCAAGGTTATGTCTAATCAGATTTGTGCTCCAATATGGCAGATCCTAGAATATACTTCTTTTGGTCTAGTTATGATCTTTGCCAAATCTCTCGCAACGGCTGCTCGTTGTAGGATCTTCAATAGCACTTGGGATTTCTTTTACTTGCTCCCATGTGTCCTCTCCGGACCACATTGGCGGTGGATCGCCCTTCTCTATAGCTCCGGCACGGAATACAGTTCTGTTCCTACGGTACGGATGGTCTTTCGGCAAGAACTGCCAGTGACAATCAAAGAAGCATAGATTTCCTCCGTGTCTCAAACGAAAAGCCTTAGTGCTGTCCATGCAATACGGACATGAAAGCCGACCATGAGTGCTCCATCCAGATAACATTCTATAAGTCGGAAAGTCGTTGATTGTCCACATTAGTGCTGCCCGCGTCTGAAAATTCTGTTTTTTCGAAGCATCATACGTGTACGCCCATGTTTCCCATAGCTGCTTCAGCTCATCTATCAACGGTTGTAAGTACATGTCGATGTTTCTCTTCGGATTGTTCGGACCGGGGATGATAATAGTTAAGAACATGTAATGTGTCTTCATGCACATCCAAGGCGGTAGGTTGTACGAAGTGAGGATTACCGGCCAGCATGAATATTGGAAGCCTGAAAGACCAAATGGGGTGAAACCATCAGAGCAGAGCCCCAACCTTACATTACGCGCATCAGAAGCGAAATTAGGATATGCTCGATCGAAGTGCTTCCATGCTTCTTCATCAGATGGATGATCCAACACTCCTTCGGTCTGTTGTCGCTTGTGCCAACTCATATTTTCGGCAGTCTCTTTCACCATGAACAATCTCTGCAACCGCGACGTCAACGGCAAGTAGTGCATTGAAGCAGTCGGTCTTCTAGACTTGCCTGCAGCAGTTGGCTTGTAGCGATCAGTACCACAGAATCCGTACACTTCTGTATCCTTGTGATCTTTGTAGTAAAGCATGCATCCGTTCTGACAGCAATCGATCTTGTCGTATCCCATCCAGAGGGATCTCACCATCCTCTTAGAGCGGTAGAAGTCTTTCGGTAACTTGGCACCCTCCGGCAAGATATCGGTAATCAACTCGAGCACTCTATTGTAGCATTCTTGCGACATGTTAAAGTCAGACTTTATGCTCAAGAGCTGAGTGATCACCTCTAATGGTGAATGGTCCTCACAGCCAGGGTATAAAGGAGTCCTTGCATTCTCCAGCAACTCCATGAACTTTGCGGCATCGGCATTCGGTGCCTCCTTAGCTGCGTCACGATTGTATGGATCGAAACTAGGCCCCGCAGCGTCGAAGACCATGTTCACGTACTCGTTGTCGACACAAATTCGGTTGTAGACATTCATATAAGGCTCCACATAAGGCTCCGCTTGGAATGCTAAAGGTACAAGCTCTCCGTGTGCGGACCATTGGTAGTAATTCGGAAGGAAACCCTTTGTGTATAAGTGATACGTCACATCCAATTCTGGTTGAAACTTCATGTTTCGATATTTTGCACACGGGCACTTAATGTCCATGCCATCCATGGATTGAGGAAACGCCTTCGCGAATTGGAGGAATTGTTCTACTCCGACGATGTATTCATCTCGCACACCACACCTGTCATCTCGAATGCGGTTGTACATCTACGAACGGTCTAGCAGATACATGGATAGAGCCATTTCTAGATATATGCTAATATGAATAAACTTCAAAACTAAAACGAATATACTACATACTACATACTACGGCCGTGACTCGGGACCATTCCTTTGAGTCGGGACCATTCCTACTACATACTACATACTAAAACGAATAAACTTCAAAACTAAAACGAATATACTACAAACTAAAACGAATATACTACATACTACGGCCGTGACTCGAGACCATTCCTATGAGTATCGGGATCAAGGAAACTACGTGTTACAAATATCGGCACTATCGGTACGTGTTACAAATATCGGTACTATCGTGTTACAAATTAACCAACCAACAAAACTACGTGTTACAAATATCGGCACTATCGGTACGTGGTTTCGAATCGAAGTATCACATTTTTCGGTGTCAGAAAACAAATAACTATTACTAAATTATCAGATTTTTCGGCACTATCGGTGCCCCTGACCCAGCCCCCCGCCCCCTCCCCCCTAACCCCCTACACCACCCCTAACCCTAACCCGAACCCTATCCCCAACCCCTCCCCTACCATCCCCCCTCCCCTCCCAAGCCCCCCCGCCCTCACCCCCCAGCCGCCCTCACCCCCCCGCCCCTCCCTCCTAACCCGAATCCTAACCCTCCCCTTCTTCCAGCCCCCTCCCCACCCCCCTGTCCCAGCCCCCAACCATTTCTCAACCCCAACCATCCGTACCCCCCTGCCCCTCCTCCTGAGCCACCAGCACCCCTCCAACCACTAACAACAAATAGAGAGAGAGAGAGGGAGGGAGGGAGTCACGTACCAGAGGAGAGTCGTCGGAGAGAGTGAAGTCGCTGGAGAGGGTGAGAGCGAGAGCGCCAGAGAGAGTGAGAGCGAGAGCGCCGGAGGAAGATAGTGAGAGAGTAAAATGGGTAGGGAGAAATGAATCGGGGGGAAGGAAATTTAATTTAGGCAGAATTTAGCGACGTTATTATTAACGTCGCTAAATCAGTCGCAATTAGCGACGTTTCGCGACGACTAGCTCACGTAACTAATATACGTCGTTGTCACGTCGCTATTTGCGTCGCTATTAGCGACGGTTACCAAAGTTTCATTTATACGTCGCTAATGTCCATAATTTAGCGACGTTTTGGTTACATCGCTAAATTTACGTCGCCAATTAAGCAGATTTTAGTAGTGAGGGATGACCCCTGGGAATCTTATTTCGAACTTTTCAAAACTTTTCCTATTTGTTTCTATCCGTCCTGATTTCTGAAACATCTGCCCGTTATCAACTGTATTCTTTCTTTGGAATGAGTTTGTAGGCCCCAGAGGGAAGGTATAAGTTGGACTTATATATCTTCTAGGTTGAGACGAGAATATGATTTGCTAGTCTCATATCAGGTTGAGATTGTTTTAGATTATATTCCAATGATTTCCTTTTATCTTGACCTAGATAGTACCTTTGGACATCTCCTGAGAATTTTCTTCTAAATCCTATATCGGAATCTGTTTCCGCTAGCTTCCATTTACTTATCTTTGATTCGTTGTTGAATTTTAAATTTTGATGTTCGTTCGTTGTTGACTTCGATTTTGATTTTGTTTGAGATATAAGTTTTTAAGGATTGAGTTAGGATATCCTGATAAACATATTTGATGGAGACGATGGGAACGGTAAATGTCTACTTTATTCATGGGGTTTAGAATTTATCGCAGTCATATTAGCTAGCATAACAGAGACATGGAGCCTGATTTTGGATATACTATTCTAGTTATCTCTTGCAGCCATACCGGTTGGCGTGGTAAGGAATCTAGATGACATCATTATAGGGTGTATACCTTAGTTATGGACTCTATCGTTTATTACAGCTATGCTTACTGGCGTGGCGTAAATTCTGGCAGCATGGTTTTGGATAGACGTGTATGGTTATCAGGTCGTATATTAAATTGATTCACTTCTTTTTGACCAAACGATGAGGACAATTCATACCCTTATTTCTCGACTTATCATTCATTTCGTTTCTTATCGTATGATGATTTCCTCATCTTGCCATCATTTCTTTTGACTTGTTTAGCTATGTCTTGATTACACCAATCACCTATCTCATATCTACATCTGTCATCTACACTTAAAAACTCTGAAAATTTTGAAATTTTTATATCTCAATTGTTTCTTAAATTTTAATATTGTTAAGATTTTAATTCCCTTCTGTCCATGACCAATCAATTTTGGTCGTCTTGTTTATCGTGCCAAAGAGTCTTGGTTGCTGACTAGACTCTAGATGACTTCAAATTCCTTTGTGACTTGGATTTTCATCCTTGGATGCTCGTGCCCAGCCTTCGTTGATCTTATTCTCCATCTTGTCCAAATTCTAATTTATTCGAAAGTTGATCAACTTAGATCATGTTGAGACTAATTTCTTTATCGTGGTTGGATTTCAATGCTATTAACCCTCGTGCATTGACTTCCGATTTTGATCATGTTTGGATTTTGGACACTCGTGTCTAAACTCTTTTCGACCTTGATTTTATTTCCTGATTACATCCAAATTCCTTGTGATTAGTCGTACCTAGATGACTTGGCATGACTAAGACAACTTGAGATTTTCTTGACCATGATTTAACGATCATAACTATATATTTTATCTTGTCTCAAACTCGTGCCTAAAATTTTTGACTTTCAATCACGACTAACTAGTGTGACTACGAAATTATTCGTGTTAGAATTGAACATGTTTGACTTTCTACCGTACCTAATTGACTTGGGTTCCTTCCTAAATTGTGCTTTTAAGACCTTGATTTTGAATTCATGATTTATCGTCTTTCACAACTGAACTTGGATCTTGATCGTGCTTATGTGACCTATAATCTGATTTCTATCAAATCTATCTCTCGATCGTGCTATACTCAAATTTTTTTCTCCATTTGCTTCTCTTAGTCCTGTTTTAGATCATGACTATCCGACTTTGATTTTCATGATCTTGATAATCTTAACCCTCAAATCATGCTAAAAATCTTAAACCCTAATCGACTGTGTCGAAATAGATCTTCTTCGTACTTGAATTTTTATTCTCTAGTCGCTCGTGCTCAGGTTTCATTCCTGATCATGACTAGATTTTTGATTTTTCTCGTTCTATTCTAAATCGTTCCTAAGTGGTTAATCATCACAAATTTTTAACGCGTCTGAGTCTTGATTTCACTCATGACCAGATGGTTAATCCTTGATCAATATTTGTGCTAAACATCTGATTATTCCTAACAATGCCCAATCACGTCATTTTTATCTTGATCGTGCCTATGTATAACCCTAAATCTAATTTCATCAAGCTGAAATCCTGTTAATCAAATTTTTGACTTGATTGTAATCGGACGAAGCTCAAGTTTTGATTTCGTTGTCATACCTCTATCGTGCCAAGTGAACTTAGACTATTTCCAATTTTAATCACGTTCGAACTTGGATCGTATTTCATGATTTTATTAATCATACTCCTTAATCTTTGATCGGGCCTATAAGACCTTGACTTCGATCTTTGTTTGTGTCTGAAATTTTATCTCAACCATGCCAAACCTTGTTTTGGTCATGGTTACCTTTTCATCTTGATCGGGCATGTGCGACTTTCGGGTTGATTTCCATCAACCTAAGTCCTACAGATCACCCCGTACTTGAACTTCATTTATATCTTCGATTTCCCTAATCGTCTCTAAAATCATGCCCCAATGACTTGACTTATTTCTGAAATCATGCACATATAATTTTGTTCATATCATGATTCTATCATGCCAAATCTCTCACCGTGCCTGAACAATTGTGAATCGATTATCTTGATCGTGCAAAACTCGTCATTCTTGGATCGTGCCTAAAGTATTGCTTAAATCTTCTATCATGTTTTAACCCCACTACCAACCTTTAATTTCGAGGATGAAATTTTTATAAGGTGGGTAGGATGTAAGCCCCCTGAATTTCTGGGATTTATTTTCGAATTTTCTAAATGAATTATTTTCGATAATTTATTTTGATTTAATTAATTTTGATCATTAAATGCTCTTTACCGTAACTTTGATTTCTAGAGCATCAGGGATGCCAGTCTCTGGAAACTTTCTTCTTGAAGTTTGTAGTAGACGAGATTATCTTCATGTTGATATATCGTGTCCTACTCGAACTTGTTCCCTTGTGCTCCAATTTCTTCGTGCAACTTTCGGGTCAATTTAGACCAATTTATCGTCTGTCGTAATTTGTGATTTAACTTTCAACTTAATTTCCGGGCCCGACATCGGTCCAATCCAGTCGACCCAATACATGGCTCTGGCCTATTTTGAGTCTACTATGCACGTGCCACTTGCGTGCCACCAGATTGATCTCCCTTGTGCTCCCACTTCATCCGTAATTTTAATTGGTTTAAATTATTATTTTAATTAAATCTTGGCCCCAAGCTTGTCCAAACTTGACCGAACCGGATCCAACGCCCAACCAGATTTTATGTGATCCCTATCATGACTACCCAAACACCCCCATATAATTTCTCTCTTTTCCCTATTTCAAATATATCTTTTTCTCTCTCTACTTATTTAAATATCTTATTTTATCTCTCTTATATATATATATATATACATAACTTTCTCTTTTCTCTCTCCTCCTTAATACAATCTACTCACACACCCCCTCTCTCTCTCTCCACCAGCACAACACTTCCCCACCCCCACTCAACCGACCTCTCTCTCCTCTCAAATATCTCTCTCTCTCTATTCACTTTTTCTCTCTCTTTCTCTTACATATATACAACTCTCTCACCCTCTCTATTTACACTCACACACACAACTCTCTCTCCCTCAACAGTACATACATACTCTCCCCCCCAATGGCCGACACCCCCTCCTCTTTTTCTTCATTTTTCTTTCTCAAACTCCTTCTTCTTCTCCTTCATGGCTACCACCACCATCATCATCATCATGCCCATCACCACAACTACACCACCACCACCGAGCACATCACCGCTACCTCTACCACAGCCGTCGGGCAGTCGCCCCGCCGACGTGCCGCCACGCCAGGCCAGTGCCGCCACCGCCATGGCAGCACGCAGCAACAACAATCAAACGCAGCAGCAGCAGCTAGCTGCGGCACCAGCCGCCACAGCAGCAGCCGCGCGCCGCCGTCGCCGGCGAGCCCCCACCGACCGTGCGCGACCCCGGCGAACTCTCCCAGGCCACCTCCCACTTCCCCGACGCGCCGCATAAGCTATTCGTGCATTTTGCACGAAATCCCGGCGTGACGCACGCGGGATCGAACTAGGAATTGTGTTTCGGGACAGCAACTTTGTGCACATTTTTCGAGAGATACGACCGTTGGATCGGCAATTTCTTTGCTCCGTCTCAATCTTGGTATATCCATCTTCACTCCCCTCAATTTTTGTCCGTTAATTTTATCGTTTGATACATCAAAATCGGCCACCAAGTTGACCGTTTAAATTGTGTTATTTTTGGACAGTTTTGTGGAGCCAACTTTGTCGGTTCGTTTCTCCTCCATCACAGCTCCGTCTGGCATGCCACTGGTTCCTATACGCAGCTGGTATAACCCTCTTCCTACCCCTTAAGTTTCGTTTTATTGTAAGCACGTTTAATTGGTTGAATTCGACGCCAAAGTTGGCCGTCCGAATTCGTAATTTCTAAGTTGTTAATTTTTGTTTTTGAACCCGGGACTTCAGATTCAATTTCTGACACCACCAGTAGACTCGTGGCGTCATTCTGGCACATTTTCATATAAAGTTTGTTAGATTTGGAGGACGTGGGCCCTGGCACGCATTTCGATGCAAAACGGGCCCCACAGTCCGAGTCAACGGGACTTTTTGATGCCGGCTCATCGGAATCCAATTCCGGATATACCGTTGAGTTCGTATCGTCATTCTGGACTCGTTAACATATAATTTGCTAGGTTTTAGTGGACATTGGTTCCGACACGCATTTCGGTATAAATCGGATAACAATATCCGGGTCAACGGGTCATTTTGAGATCAGCTCATCGGAATCCAATTCTAGATATACCATTGGGTTCATATCATCATTCTGGACTCGTTGACATATAATTTGCTGAGTTTTGAGAACATTGGCTCCGACACGCTTTTTCGTACAAATCGGATTCCAATATCCGGGTCAACGGACCAATTTGAGATCGGGTCAACGGAATCCAATTCTGGATATACTGTTCAGTTCGTATCGTCATTCTGGATTCGTGGACATATAATTTGTTAGGTTTAGTGCACTTTTATTTTTTTGGTACATTTTTTGGTACAAAGTGGGTCCAACACGGACACCATTTTGACCCGAAATTAGCTTTTTGTCCCTGTGTCCAAATTGGACTTATGGATAGGCTATCCTATCTAATTTGACCATTCTGGACACGTTGATGATGGTTGTTTCACCATCCGACAATATCTGCAGGTTTTTACCCTATTATTATAATCTTTCTCCTTTTGTTGTATTTTGAGATCCATCGATTCCAGTAATTTCACAACCACTGAAATTGAATGTGTTGACCCTATAGATGTTTATAGAGACTAGCCTTGACCCTGTTTGACCATGGTTGACTGTTTTGACTGAACAACGAAGTAGAGTCAACATTTGACCTAGTTTAACCTAGAGTTGACCAGAGTTAACTAGAGTTGACCAGTTGACCAAAAGTTAACTGTAAGTCAACCTTTGACCCAGTTTGACCTAGTTTGACTTGGTTTGACTTCCTGTGACCTAGTTTGACCTAGTGTGACTCAGTGTGACCTAGTTTGACTTAGTTGACTGAGTCTGACCTATATTACGTAGCTTATACTATAGAATAAAGCCTAACACTGTTGAACCCTAATTAGCTTATATATATCTTATCTTTAGGTCTGTGGCATCCCTCTGAGCATCGATCCCATTTGACATCTCAGGACCGCAGACGAGTATATTCTCTGATAGTTCCTTGTCTTGATATTTTCTGTATCCGATACAGTTATAGTGTTTTACTTTATTCTCGTCACGATGGTACACGGACTAGTATATACCGGATTCCTGTCATGAGATGTCATTCTTGGATTTTTTTGGGATACTGGTACTTGCTTGATCTTGTTCTTGTACTTGTATTGACACCGATTTCTGAGAAGGAGTAGCTACCTTCTTAGGGAATCTCGTGCCATAACGTGCTATGTCCGGATCCGTATACTATTCGGGGTAATGGAGAATTTTATAGATAGTGTGATCAATGTCCATCTTGAATTACTACTTGTATCATAGCTATACCCTCACCTAACGATGGGTATAGCCTGACCTATTCTACTACTTGTTCCATAGCTTGCCATCCCGGCCGGGCCGAGTCCACGTACTTGTAGCCGGTCGGCTGGAAGCCCGATCTTGACCCATACCGATCACATTATGCTATAATATTCGAGGCACATTTTACATTTATTACATCAATTACATATTACAGTTCAGCTTACTTCCCTGCGTGATTCACCTTGACATGATTTCCAGTTTATATATCATGTTTTACTTACAGTCTTGATATATCATCTTGTATTCCATTATGATTGTCTCTTACAGCATTTGTCAATACTATGAAACTGTTGTTAGTTTATGTACTCGTTCCATCCTGACTGGATATGTTGACAATATTTTAGGAATTGTTATGCCATTATTGGACTTCATGATGTTGCTAGCTGAGGTGGATCTCACTATTCTTCTATGTGAGTTGCCTGGTAGTTATCTTTAGTTTGTCTTGTTTTTCCTTCTTTATTTTCCTGTCTTATGATTCCTTATAGTAGTTTCTAGTTGTTCTTGTGCCTTAGTTATCTTTTCTGTCTTATCTTCTTTAGATGTTGGGTTGTGATTGAGTACATTTGTAGTTCATGGACCTTCTAGATGTAGTGTATAGTTTTGGGTACTAGACAGCGTTCTACCGTCGATACTGCGGCGTAGGCTGGGCGTGGTCCACGTATTCGTATCCGTATATCCGGGGTGCGGGTCGTGACATGCAGTCCCATGTGGGGACTGCTGCTGGCCGAGAGGTCAGCATGCCCAAAGTGGCCCCTACTGCTGTCAAAACAGCAGCTCCCCCCTCCTTCCTTTACTGCTCCCTCACTCTCTATCACTCTCTCTATCACTCTCTATATCCCTCTCTATATCTCATTCTCTAACACTCTCTCTATACCACAACAAACACCTACACACATATATAGAGATCAAGATACATAGATATACACACACCAATGAACATAAAGATACATCAAGACACCACCCTCTAATCTATATATATCCAAACTTTCCAAAACAATAAATATAGACATACACACAATATATATACAAATGAAAAGTATATAACTATTATGATACATTAAGATATTAAAAGCCACATGAATATACATCAAAGCACATGTCTCCAACATCCAAAATCTGAAATTAATGTCAAATAGAATCATCCATACAATATATCAACCACTTGGTGTGTCCAAAATTGGGGGTTTCCCACTTGGACACAAAACTCAATAAGGACACATCCTAATGACCTCCAAATGGATCCAAAATGGACACAAATGGAGACACAACCATGGGGGTCATTCCTATGGATTCAAAATGGTCCTAAATGCATGTAGGAGTGAAATAGAGGAGAGATTTTACCTTCCGGAAGATCAAATCCAAAGAAACTCCTCCCGATACGACACCGACACGAAGAGATCTCCAAATGGACACGAACAAGATCCAAAACTTTCCAAATCTAGCTAGCTTCTCCACTTAATTGAAATAGAGAAGAAAATAAGAGGATTGATGAAGAAGTGGATTGATTTGAGGTGGAATCAATGGAGGCTCCTCTCTAATTTGGGAAAGAACAAGAGAGAGAGTTTTTTGTGGATAATAACAAATGAGAGGCTCAATCCTATCCCTCTATGTGGCCGGCCAACACTAGCAAGGTGTCCCTATTTGCTAATGTCTAAAATACCCCCCACTTGTCTCTTATTGATTTAATTAAAATAGGTTTTAGTTTGAGGCTAAATTAGTCTAGTTTTAAGTCTCTAATTAAACCAAACTTAGTCATGAATATTTAGTCCAACATACTAACTTAATTTATTGTCGTGTGGGCCATGTCTAACTAATGAGTGGGTCCCACTAGAGTCAAAGCTACCCCGGGTCCCCGATACAAGTCGGATTGAGTTGAAATTCGAACCCGACTCAATTAACCCCAAAATAATATCATAAATAATAAAATAATTCCAAAATTATTCTAAAGTGGAAAATGACCAAAATAACCCTGTTCTTGAAAAATGGGGGTGACAGCTTATACGTGATTTCAGAGTACTGGTGTACTTTGGTATCACGTAGCTGGCCTTGTTCATTCCCACATGCCAGTTTTCTGGTTCTGGGGCATGACAGATACGTTTCGCTTCCTCGACGTCCTCCACTTCGATTGGCACCCTCCTCACCCCCTCCCACTTCCTCGTTTCCTGGACCTCCTGTAATGTCCCGCTCCGCACGGTGCATTATGGTGAGTCGTTGATTCGAAGAGTTGCATTGACCCGAAATATGTATCGATGCAAAGAGTTACGTTGACCCGAGGAATGTATCGAGTAAGATCGATGCAAGTGTTAAGTCGGCCCGAGAGAAAGTATTGAGTCGGTTCGAAGATTCTAAGAAATCGAATCGATGCAACGCACAAGTCCGATTCAAGTTTGTTTCGTGTGCAGGCTATGATTTTATGCTAAAATATAAGAGGTCGACATTTTGCCTCATTTGTAACGGAGTCCGCATAACCAAATCATAGCCTCGCAACTGACTGAAGCATAGGCACAGTAAGCCAAATCGGTCGGATAATTCAACGAAGCACGAAGTACATCGAATGGCTAAGTCAGAGGAGTTGACCATGCAACAAAGTTATGAAATCGAGCCGCATCGACTCCGCGAAACGACAAGACATATCAGCTTAAAGTGGGAGGACTTTGTCACGACCCGTTCCCAATTTTGGGATACGAGTACACATCATATATTTTTCTCAATAATTTTCCAAAATATTTTATTTTTTGTTTTTATTTTAGAGGCTCGTCTCATCATCTAAAATCATCTTGCGTAGCTTTAACTTCTGAGACTATTTCTGTGTCGACATGACAATATCGTGCCAGTCAGCTTCAAATCAAACCGAGGCAAGTATCACTATGATCTATGTTTCCTTTATTTTATACTGCATGTATCTTCGTGTCGTCTTTTCACTATTACTCCCTTATGGTTCATTGTTGTCATTGTTCATGATTACTATTGTACACGAGAGTTAGAATCGGTTGGATATACATACATGTTCATGCCTTACTCATTGTTTTCTATTGATTACAGTTTATCGTATTGCTAATGTTTATCGTAGTGGACATGTATTGTGAGTGAGTCGGGCGGGGGAATACAACAAGTAAGCATGTGGTCAACGAATTGAATACAGACCCCCTATACATTGATTGCATAATATCAGTCATGCACCACACGTATGACTGACGGATATCCCAAGCCGTCTACATGCTGAAAGTTGGTATTCTAAAACACACAGTACACGTGACTTAATCATTGTTGCTCTATTGTCTATTGTTTTTCTTTCGTCAAGTCTACCTTCTTATTGTCATCATGTTTTAGTGGTATACCAAAGTCTACCTTCATATTGTTATCACGTCTCAAAGGTACTTTTTTATCATACAATGTCATGTCTATACTTATCTTCAGTCAAATTCTTTTTATCTTTCCTTCATGCTTGTATACTATATTGTGTAATGTAGTGTTATGGTGATCTTGCTCCAATCCTGACTGGATAACTATTTTTCAGTTTTAGACGAAGAGATTTGCCCCGAGGTCTACGGTGAGTATGTTGGCGACCCTGATATCACTGGCGTACCCGGTTCCAGTACTGATGCGAATTAGCATATTTTCTTCCTTATGGATTCGTATTAGTTAGTAGTTATAGTTATGGAGTTAGTTGTCTATTTTATTTTCTGTTATCCGGGTTTGTTCCCGAGACTTTCTGAGTTGTAGTGGATTTTTCATATTCATAATATTGAGACTATTGGATATTTTAGTGATTTTTGCTGGCTTAGTTGTGGATGATATATATGCGTGTTGTGCTTGTTGTGGACCATTGTTATCATAGACAGCTTACTACCGTCGATGCTGCGGCGTAGGCTGGACTTAGCCACGTACTCGTATCCCAAAATTGGAAGCGGGTCGTGACAAGTAGAATGTACCATTGTATGCTAAAGTAGAATGTACCATTATTTCCTACTCCTTCATGCCTAAGTAGAATATACCACGTACTCGTATCCCAAAATTTGAGAAACAGGGGTTACAGACTTTGACCCTTCTTTCCTACTCCTTCATGCCTAAGTAGAATGTACCATTGTATGCTAAAGTTAACTTATCGAGTCCTCGGACGTGGCTCGATCGAGAGAAATCGCAGTGCATGTCGAACACTATATAGAACAATTGAAATGAAACGTGCATCAAATGCACGAGTCGCTATTGAACATCGAAACACCGCAACGATGAGCGCCTCAGTACGCAAACCATAAGAACATGGGATAACTTATCGACGAGTGCCTCAGCGCACAAGTCATTCGCTCCCCCGCATACGAGTTAGAAAGCTAGTGCATTGAAAGACTATCGAGGCAAGTGCCCTAGTGCACGAGCCATGAACATTGAATACTAAGGCACAAGACTATGGAATTACGGTATCGAGGCGTGCATCGCATGCGTGACTCGAAGAACAAAGAACAATTGTGTCAAAGCGTGTGTACGTGCACAAGAATCATAAAAAGATGGCTTCATCGCGAAGATAAGAGTTGTGGCATGAATGTGACGGAACTATCGAATGTGGCATGGTGCCTCGGAATGTTCGAGGCCTTCGGGTTATTCGTTTGACGAACATTGAATTAGGACATGGTGCCATAGAACATTAAAACGAGGGCATGGTACTATAGAACATTGAAACAATGAATGAAATCGTATAAAGAATGTGAGAACATATAAAGAATGAGAACATTGAAAGAAAGAGAAATGCAAGACGATGTAAAAGTCTGAGTTTCTGACTCAAGACTATGTTTGGTTGTATGAGTGCGTGTTGTATGATCAAATGGACTGTGAATTAACCCGTGCATGGGTTTGTTTCTTCGAACAGATCACCGGAGCATCGGAACTGTTTGGCCTAGGAGGAATGAATAATCGTGCCTGTGAGTACCGATGTATTGCGGGCCCTTCAGTAAGGATCGTAACATAGGCTGAATGGGTAGCGTCGTAATGTTGTTGAGAAACATAAGTCCATTCTGAAATCTGTGAATGTCAGTGAACTTCATATAGATAAGGGTCGAAGAGCTGAATGACACAAGCACACTGAGATCCTGCTCAACGATCACTTATAACATGACAAGGAAAGAATAGTAGGTATTCACCTTGCATCGGCGCAAGGGCGAATGTCCCGAGTCGGTAAAAGTCGCCACAAAGGAACATGAGAATTGTATGTTGCTTGCTTGTTTACATAAATCAAACATAAGATGCTTGCCATGATAACATGTTTTACTGCTTTTGAATATGCCATGAAACTTAACCTATGGCAAAGATAGAAAGATCACTAACTTGTATGCTGCATGATTCAATACATTACTTAATGTTGGTTTAGCAAAGTGGGTTAATATCAGTACGCGAGAGGATTAGTACCGATCCCCCACCAGATTGCTTGCAGAATGCATGTAATGTATTGTTCGCGACGGAGCTTTGCTCAAACACGTTGAGGCATGGAATATCGTAGCTTATTGAGGCATGCAATCGCAATTACGCCCGGACTTGCAACGGGATGATGCGACCGAGATATAAAAGACATGATGTATGGAATGGTAAAATCCTTTATAGGCAATAGAGAATCTGAGTGTTGTAAGCCAATCTGGCAAATTCAGTTGAGCTATTGAAAGCCTTTGTAACCTCAGTTCAATTATCAATAAAGATAATTGTTTCGTATACTTCGTTTCTTCCGCTGCTAATATCAAATCAAAGATAACAATTTGAGAATTTATCATCTTGTCTTGTACGGGTGCAACTCCAGATTGGTATAGATGGCATTATGCTCCAGCGAAAACGATTCAGATAAATCGATGCGAGGACAAGTGATTTTTTGGGTCGGAACGTGACACCTCCTCCTCCTCCCTCGTCGACCTCCTCATCAACCTCCTTCGATGGTTGTTGTCACATCATGTTATAGAAAGACACCTTTTTGTCATCAAGAATATTGTCAACGATCTCACTATCTCCTCCGCGATGTCATCAAGCTCTGCGTTTCCATCGACGAGTTCTTAGTCACCCTCATCTTTCGTCTCGACCATGGATGCTTGTCGTCCGTCTACTACCGTATCGCTAACGACAACATCCTCGTCTTCGTCCTCTTAATGTTGCTCAACAACGTCGACCCATGGATCGAGATTATCGACTTATACTTTCCAAAAATATTTTTAAAGGGTATAACTTAAAATTAAATGTTAAAAATAAATTATAAATTTATTTTTATTGCTTACCAGACTTTTTTTTTTGCTTTCTTTAAAAAAATAACCTTACATGGCACAACATGTGTTATTGTTTATTAAAAACTATTAAAAAACAAAATATAAAATATAAAAATAAAAGACGGACAAACATGGCCTTAATTATTCGAAAAGTATGATGTATTCAATTTCTTAATACTATATAGGGTTCACTATACTTTTTGTCAAAAAATATTCAAAAAAAGCATTTTTAATCATAACTGACACACACCTACACATCCTTACGGACGGAGGGTCGAACCATGTCGGCCCCGTCTAGTGTCTGTACTGCTTTCCACACGAGCTACAACTGCTAGACAAAAAATAAAATTCGAGTCATGAAGATGTTAAGCTTAAAATTTTGATCATTATATAAATCATAAGAAAATATTAATAAATAAATCTAATCATAACAAAAAAAATATTTATAGGATACTAAGTCTAGTTAATCCTAAAATATTTATTAATAGATTTGGATATCAATACTGGTCAACCGTCAATCTCATGACTAAAATTATAAGATGAAAATCTCCAAGACCCATAAGACTAAATGTTTATAACCCAAAATATAATTAACGTCCAAATATTTAACAATATATAAAGGCTTTTTATAAGGGCACTACCACTTTTACTGGGGCTAGCCCAAAAATTGTTCAAAAAAATTACAAGTTTGCCACTCAAATTTTTTACTTGGGGATAGCCCAAATTTTTCCAGCAAGTAGGACTGCCACTAAGTTGGCAGTCCTAATATAATGTAGGACTGGCAACTTAGTGGCAGTCCTAGGAATGCCAACAAGTTGGTAGTCCTATTGCAGGACGAGTAAAGGGAGTCCTTACTCAGGTTGCAGCAGCGACGCCACCTTCTCCTCCTCGTCCTCGGCACATGTCTCCTCCTCCTCCTCCTTCTCCTCCCGCGTCCTCTCCCTCTCCCCCCTCCGAGCTCCGCCTCCGCCTCCGCCGCCCGAGCTCCGCCTCCTCGTCCTCTCCCTCCTCCGCCTCCGCCGCCCGACCCTCCTCTCCCTCCGCCTCCTTGTCCTCTCCCTCCCCCTCCTCCTCCTCCGCCTCCACCACCTCCTCCTCCTCATGTCCAGCCGCCACCTCCTCCTCCTCCTCCTCCCGGAACCCTAATGGAAATTGGGGGAGGGGGGGGGGGGGGGGGGGGGGCTAGTTCCAAGTAATTTTTGGACAGCCCCCAGCAAAAGTTTTATCTTCTTGGACTAGTCCCAAGTAAGGGCTAGCCCCAAGTAAACTTTGTGGTGCCCTTAGAAAAAGCCTATATAAATAATTTATTTTGTGCATCAGGCCTAGAGTGAGTTATGTAAAAATTTCGAAGTCGCGTGGCTCTTGTGGTTATCAAGGAGATGTATAAGATCCTAACTAGGTGACGGAAGATACAATGAATCCAGCTACGATGGCGTATTATTCCTTCCATTTATAATAATGGTAGGAGTTGGAGGAGGGCCTCAAAAGGTATGCAATGCAGCGTAAATAAAGTTTTGTATGTATTGTCGGACATCTAATAGAAAAGACGGCAGTTTTACATTTTTGAAAGACCGTAAAGAATGTTTAAAGTCCTAACAAATTTAAGCAATAACGAGTAAAAATTTATGATGACAAATTTGTAAAAAAAAAAAAAATGTGGACTGTCATGAGTAAAAATATGTAGTGAATTTAGTAATTGCCTTAAACAATTATACATGATTGTCAATTTGGGTGCTTACTATATGAACAATATTCACCATCCCCATCAAATCCTCGACAAATAAAAGAAAAAACAAATACGTAAAGTCAGATTCCTGATCTCTATCCTCCATCCTCCACCCTCCTCTCCTCCAGATCCGGTCACCGCCTCACCTTGCCCCCAAGATGCCGTCCTTCAGCGGTGACGAGACCGCTCCTTTCTTCGGCTTCCTCGGCGCCGCCGCGGCCCTCGTCTTCTCCTGTAAGCACCCCCCGCCCCTCTCTTTCTCTCTCCTCCACACCATCGTCATTTGCATCTAACCCTCCATCCGTTCGATCCATTGCCGCAAAGGCATGGGAGCGGCGTACGGCACGGCGAAGAGCGGCGTCGGCGTGGCGTCGATGGGGGTGATGCGTCCCGAGCTCGTCATGAAATCGATCGTGCCCGTCGTCATGGCCGGGGTGCTCGGGATCTACGGACTTATCATCGCCGTCATCATTAGCACCGGGATCAACCCCAAGGCCAAACCCTACTACCTATTCGACGGGTACGCGCACCTCTCCTCCGGCCTCGCCTGCGGCCTCGCCGGACTCTCCGCTGGCATGGCCATCGGCATCGTCGGCGACGCCGGCGTTAGGTATCGCTAGCTTTCCTCCCCAACTCCTGTGTAGATTTTATTAATTGTATATTCTAGAGCATGCATCGGATTATTATAACAACTCTTATGTTTTAGTCTCTGGCTAATACTTATGGCTGAAGTTTTATTAATTGTTATTCCTTATGCCGGCGATTTCAAAGAAATAAGGATTATTCTAAGGTTTATAGGCTATTTAGCACATAAATACCATCAACTATCAAGTTCTGTAACTTGCTAGTGTAAACAACATGAACTAATTTTTTTTTTTTTTCAGTTTGCTACCCACCGTTAGTGAGAAATTGTAAAAATACAAAATTTGAATTTCATCACCCATAAAATTATAATAAAGTCTAATTTTTTTGCATTGCAAGTCTTTATTTTTTTTAAAATTTCCACAAAATTCGAACTTTTACACAATATCTTTCTCTGTCCAATCCTCTGTCCCTCTCTCTCACCGACCAATCCAACCATAATCCAGACTCCGGCCACCCACCTAGCCTATTTTTGATAGCAACCTAGCCTATTTTTGATAGCAATTGTGATCTGAAAAACCTCTAACCAAACTCTTAATCCAACAATTGCTACGGAGAGGAGACCCAAGATTTAAAAGACATAAAATTGAGAACTATTGCAAATCGATGGAACCTTTTGTTGTCCAGTGGGAAGAATTATAGCAAATCGGTTGAGCCCAGTTGACTTTGTTCATTGATGGATGCTACACTTTTAGTTAAAACAAAAGAAAATTCTGAGTTCATGGCATGGAGTATGCTATAGCCAGATGAGAACAATGAGTTGTGAGTGACTTGCGAGTTTTTTGCAGAAAAAACAACTCGTACTTTAGACTTTCTTTTCTTTCAAGAACTTACTGACACTCCATTGCATTCGCTGAAGCTTATGGCCACTTTTGTGCGGAGACATGGCCACTAATTAACAAGATTTTATATGCATCTCCAAATTGGGCCGGCCACCAAAAATGTATTGCTGTAAGGGAGGCGTACCGGGGCCAGAGAGGGGTGTGGGTGGTTTGGGATCCTGGAGGGAGGTGGTGTTGGTGGTTTTGGAGTTACGACTTATCTGGTTAAGGTTTATGTTGGTTGAAGAAGACAGGATACGATTATAATTCTTTTTTCCTTTTGAGGCCAAAATTTCTCAAATAGGTCATGTGCATTGCATGCGACCACCGTTACATTTGACAGAATATGGACTGATGGTAGTTATGTGCAAACTTATAAAAGTTCATGGTAGCAAGTTGCTAATAAAATAGTATATGCCTTTATGCTAGTAAGTTGCAAGACTTGACAGTTGATAGTATTTAAGTACAAATTAGCCAGGTTTATATGTGGACTTGTACTATTTCCAAATGGCACCTAGGGGGCTGGTTGGTACTTTGAAGTTAGCTAGAACCTCTATGAAAGTTGGGTTCCTACATTTCCTCTGTTTGGTACTGGGGATTTGGGGGAAATCAATTCTGAATTTTGGGCCCACTGTCTCCCTACGATGTATGTCTTTCTCTTCTTTGTCTGATTTACGCTTTTGGCGAAGCAAAAGTTGGAGACCTCCCTTTCTAGGGTATGCTTGGTTGACAGAAGTGGGTCTATCTCTCGAGTTTAGGCCCCAAGCTGAAGGTTCCAAACACAGGAACCTGAGAAAGTTGAGACAAGAACCCAAATAACTTCATGTGGGATCCACAAATGAGTTCTTAGTAGTTCTCTATGTCCTAATACTTCTATTTTCATGGGATCAAAGTGGTCCGCAGCTTTGTTTTGTGTGATGATGATTTATTCTGGATATGTTTTCTAGAAGGATTTGTGGATTATGTGTTGTCTGTAATGCTTTCTGTATCAACTATTTTATAAGCTTCTATTGATGCTCAGGTATTTCAATTTTCACATGAGAAGAAAAAGGTTAAAACTTACTCCTTGTCTTATAAGGTATGTTGCATGGAAACAAATATGGTGCCATATAATATGGATGTGGAGACAGGGACACCACATTTATTTTGGCGTGTCCTAGTGTATATTGGAGTGTTTTGTGTCCAATACACATACAACAAGCATTTTGGAGTATGTTACTGGCTTATTAGTTATAAGGAACCTTACAAAATATCTTTCAATTGTCTTTGCGAGTTTAGACCTAGTCGGAAGATATGCTTAGTATAGGAATTATATGATTCCGAATGCAAGAATGATATGCAGTTCACACCATGTTTAGTCTGTTATGTAAACATATGGAGGGATGCATCCCGATAGCTAAACACATAGAACTTAAGGAACCTTATTGTTATAAAGCTAGTTCGTCGACTGGTAGATTTCAATAACATCTTCCAAGGTGTTAATGTTGAGGGGTTTATAGGTACCAAAGAGAATTGTTTAAACAAATTGTCTTTTGGCTTTATAGAACAAATTTAAACTTTGACTTGCTAGAAATAGGAACGCTGGAGCTGGAATATGACTAGTTTCAAATTATTGGAGGGGATGATTTGAATAATGTAGGGAAAAGATGAAGAAGACAGATGTAAACAGAGGATGAGAACAACTGTTCAAGATACCTTAAAGTTCTATCGTTCCATCAAATTCAATTTATGGCACTAACCTTACACTTAAGTTGGTGTTGATTTATAGTGCGCTTTGATGCATGCCCTACTTGCTATTCGAAATTTTGAACCAATAATGAATCCATTATAAGTCAAAGGCAAGCAATTTCCCTCCTTTAGTTGACTTATATTTGCTGGGTGTGGTACAATGTTTGTAAGAGATAATTTTCCTTTTTGATTTATGATGCTATACTAAATTACAACTTGGTAACTTGATACATCAATTTGATAGCAAATATAAACATTCTTCCATAGATGTTTTTTGATTTTTTGCATGGGTAAAGTATGTGAATATATTTTTAATGGAAACTAGGATGATACATTATACTAACACTGCTGTAGTGCATAACAAGCACTCTTTTACTTTGATTCTATAAAGGCTATTGAGAAAGCTTGATAAAATCTTGCTAGTCAAGTGAAGACCTATTCCCCTTATGTATAAGTATTTAAAACTGGAGGGAGACCAATCTATGTTTGGAGTTCTTTTGTACGAGTGATGAGACTCTCGGTAAGCCCATTGTAGCTCGATTTGAACACTATTTCACGAGTCTGCGTACTCACTTAGTAAAGCAACTCAATGTTTATAAGAACTAACTAGAAACCTGGCCCTTATTCCAACATAATGGATACTTGTATGTCTAAGTTATAATAAGGAATTCGTTTGGGTTAATACTTAATGGAATGCTCAAGATTTCTGCAAATATCCCCTCAATGTTCCTTAAAGCTAGTTAAACCCCAAAACTAATCCAATCTCCTTTATGTACGAACCTAGTAGAGCCTTCCGTCCGAATCCTTTTCTTCCATTTTTCCCACATCCAAGAGCTTCCAGATTGTCAAATACTTCTCCTTTTTTTCCCACGTCCATGAGTTCCAGAATTGATATCATCCATCTTCCCCTTAAAGGGCTAACATCCTTACAACTTCATTCACGTCCTGAAACCATTTCCCCCCTAGATCATTCCTTAAATCTCAACCCTAATTCCCTAAATCTTAATTCCTAAAATCCCATTTCTGAACCAAACTGTACGCCGAAGCAAGAACATTTTGAAGAGGACTTCAATTTGTGGGGTTTGAGATCAATCCTTACGAGAAAGTGAGATAATCGGCAGAGTATCCATGATCTTCAGATTCTAGGGTTGCTATGTAGTTGGAACTTGCGTGACAAAGTTTCTTTTTAAATATCTAGAAGCTGAATTTATTCCCATTTATTGGTAATGAATTTTTATTAGATCAAGACTTATTTCTTGCGTGAATCTTCGGTTCTCTATACGGTACTGAGATTTTATGCTACATTCTAAGATTGCTTACTTTTGTAACTTTGCTAGAGTTCATATAATTGCATCAGTAATCATTATTCTGCATCATCGTACCCTAACTAGGGGTAATTTTGGATCTTGTGGAGTTTCTGTCCTATGGTTTAGAGTGCAATTATGTTGTGTCTGCATGACTACTTTCATTGTTCATCCTATATTTGATGTCTTATAATATGCCTACTTCCCTCCCTGAGGTGTTTTGGTCTCAAATGAAACCCCACCTTGTCTCCAAGCATGTAGCCAAGACAGTCCCTCCGCCATTTTTGGGACAGGGCATCACTACACACATGCTACTGCTCCTTGTTCTCCTCCCTTGTCTCATCTTCCAGAATCCACCACCTTCAGCGCATGCAGGCCTCTCTTATTTGTACCCATATCCTCTCTTTTTGTGAGTCAATATGGGAAGGGAGAGAAGGAAGGTAAGAGGGAGGTGTAGTGGCAGACAGCAGTACGGATGACAACATGGTCACGGCAGTGGTGGATCGAGAGATTAAAGTTAAACTTAGTAGTTTTACATTTATGTTCTTTGTTGGTTGTTTTTCATTAATCCCAAAGTATTTTGTTTTATTTAAGAGCCAAATTACTAGTTTTATACTTATTATAAATTAATGCTTGTAACATACCATCATCGTTACATTAATCACAATTCACATATCAAGTTAATTAATAATACAAGTGTCATGTACTTATAAACAACAATTAATTCTAACATATATTGATTTAAATCAATTTATAATATAAAATCATTAACTCATATACTGTCAATTAATCGATATTTGTGGATTTGTGTGGAAAAAGTTACAAGCCCGTTGGTTGCTTTAATCCCTTGCCAATAGGTAAGATGAGGTCTATATCCATGACCTGCAGAAAAAAGAGAAAAAAAGAGAGTGCATGTCTCTATTTGTGAACACTGTTTTTTTTGAAGGATGAGACGAGGTCAACTTAACTTTCAAATCATCATGGCACCCTAGAACTGTTCACCCAAAATATTCATTGGAAAATAGACAGCAACCACATAATTGTCAAAGCATATTCTGCTGCTGCTTTGCAGTTACACCCTGAGTCCTAGGGTCAAAATTCAAGGAACATGATAATAAATGAAGTATCTCTTGGAACCTGTTTAACTATCCCTGATATTATATTCTATCTTTTTTTGTCTGATTCTGTTAATGTGGCCATTTTGCATAGTGATCTCCCACATTTAATGACACAAATAACTGGAACTGACTGCAGTTATTCTATTGTTACCATTTTGCAGAGCCAACGCGCAGCAGCCTAAACTCTTTGTTGGAATGATTCTCATTCTCATTTTTGCTGAAGCACTGGCCCTGTACGGCCTTATTGTTGGCATCATTCTGTCTTCCCGTGCTGGCCAATCTAGAGCAGACTAAGAGAAAGGATGAAGGGATAGATCTATCAATGTTCCAATGCTCGTCCCAGGTCACCTGTTAAATTGATCCCTTCCCCACATAATATCATCTACAAGGTTAATGAATTGTAGTTTTTCCGGTTTGTATTTGCCAATCTTGAACAGACCAGTATTTTATATTAGCAACTATCCAAAAGCTGCTTAGTAGTGTAGAATTAGGGATTGATTTTAATGGAAATAATAAAGGATCATAAAGCTCTTACTTCACATTTTGTACCAAATTGTATGAATGTTTTATCATCTGTAGAAACTCTTGCTTGTGAACAATAATGGCAGACATTTTTATGGTTTATGCATGTCCTGTTTTACTTCTCATTTCCTGTATTCGTCGTTGATTGCTTGCTGGGGACTAGGGCAAGAAACATTAGCCATTGAGCTGGAGAATTGTTCTGCAGTTTCACCGATCACCACTACAGAGAAATTCCTAACCTGTCTATAGTCCTTAATTGAGTCTGACATTTGTTGTCATCAGCAGAGAGAGAGAGAGAGAGAGAGAGAGAGAGAGAGAGAGGAAATGTGCTGTAATTAAAGTTGGACATTAATATTTTCGATTAATGAGTGAGCACTCGTCCTTTGAACTCGGATTTATCCTGCTTTAAATATTTGAACTTATTCTCAGCATTCGTCCAGTCCACTCTTTTAGCCTTCCTTGTATATTAACATTGGAAACTATTTATTTGAGAAGTTGTTTGTGTTCATGGTTGGAACTCTTAATAGTTTTTGGCATTCTATGTTTGCTTGTCAATTGGATTATCAATAAGAGGATCAACATAATACATGTCTCTGATAATGATTTTCCATATATATTCTCATCACCACGCAAAATGCTTAACTACAACCAAGAAGAAGTTTTCATTGGTCACGGTGACCTAGAAAACCACTGTCATTTTGGTTTTAGTATGATTTCCTGTTATTCTGTTCATTTTTTAGATGTTTTAAATGTTCTTGTTAGATGAAGCCTGTGGCCATTCGTATTTACTGATTTGCATAATAAATTTCTTAGATGTTCCTGTTATATCAAATCAAATGTCATTTGTTTTCATCAACTGCTATTAGATGCATGTCCCTCAAAACAATCAAAAAGTCCTAGAGGAACTCATGAGTTACTTAATTTTTAAAACTCGGCCATGCATTTGATCTCTTGATTTTTTTCAAGTTGACTAAAAAAATTAAGTACACGTTCAATATTAATAAAATTCACGTGTCACATATATGGAGTTTTGATCCTCCTATTCACACCCATATGGAATATTGATCCTCGAGAGATTATGATATTTGTAACGTGTGAGCGTCTTCTCGACGTAGCGAGTTCATGAGCATCCTTCTGGATCTGATGACTTTATTCCAAGGATAACATCAACATCTCCTAAACCTTTCATACTGAATTTGGATGAAGGAACTTCTTGATCTATGTGGCGCTATTTAAATCGATACCAATGATTAACATATCATACACATGGAAGCACACAATAACACCCATTTCCTCAAGTCACGTTGATTCTGTAGTTATTTGATTTGATGACTTTATCAAACTTCTTCTATTCGGTTGTTCTACTACAACTACAACAACAAAGTATTTATCCTAAATTTTTGGTAGCGGTTGTTTGAATCCTCTTTTTCCATTCGACTATGGTAAGGGCATTTTCCTATTTAACCCTAAAAAAACAGAAATGTTATGCAATCCAAAATATAGGGCAAAGTTTATCAAACAAATACCAAATGAACCAAATTCGTCAGTTCAGTGAACATTTCCCCGGATTAAACTGAGAAACGCAGAGTTTGTTGGAGCTTTAATCTTTTATTTTGTAAATGGGATATAGACAGAAAACCAACTCTAGTCTCTAGCTCCATTCTTGAAAGGAAAAAAAAAAGGCACTTGATATATTACTTAAAAATCTGTTCTCTATAAGATGGAGCAAGATGCGTATTGCTACGAGTTCATGGACTGATGTCAATGTATATATAACCAGAAATCTCTATGGATTTCTTTGAGAATCCATTGTGCCGGCCTCAAATTGAAAAACGAATAGTTTGACTAATGGTTACATAATCTTCAAGGTATTTGTAAATCATCATGTTTGACCCAGTTGTCCTATGCTTCATGACAACAAGTCCACTATCATCCAACACATCATCCAAATCATCTCCTATCTGGATGGCTGTGGGAGAGAACAACTCCACAAAGAATTGACAATTCTTATTACCGGCTATCGACCTATGATATATAGAATTTGTAGACAAGGTGTCTACGAGCAAGAGAGGGCCTTGCCCTCTAGAAATCCACTTGACTGTAGGTACATCTACCTTTTGGGTTACGCAACTCCTACAACGAAGGAGCCTCTTCAAGTTTCTCTAGACTAAAAAAAAGCACACGAAGAGGGAGTTCCTTTTATCTATGTGACACATTAAACCAAATAGTGAAAAGAAGTACATTCTCATGTGACGACAACCCAGCAAGTACAGGTACTCTAAAGGTGGTGCATATCGTAGCTGGAGACACAGCGGTACGACATTGATACTCTACAATACAGTAGGACACGCCAAAATTAGGACCTTGGACTTGGTAACTTTTCCAAGTTTTGGAACATTTAGACACTTTATGCACAATAAAGGGCAGCATAGACATAGTGCAAATACAATATGCTCGACTTGTATTGT
Organism: Iris pallida; assembly: GCA_029216955.1. Taxonomy (NCBI): domain Eukaryota; kingdom Viridiplantae; phylum Streptophyta; class Magnoliopsida; order Asparagales; family Iridaceae; genus Iris; species Iris pallida. The sequence goes on along the minus strand of JANAVB010011799.1, from coordinate 4,062,919 downwards.
GAACCTATTGATTGCTACTTTTCAAGCAGCAAATATTCAAGCCTACTTGAAGCCTATCATGTCCCCAAACAGATTTTTCTAACTCTGGACCACATATATAAACTATGGATGCACAAACCCTTCTTCACAAGGTGCAGCACATCTTCCAGAACATGGCCAGGATGCTGCAAATCCTATTGGCAGAAGAGTAAATTTGTGTATTTATGATTGCAGTGTTTTGTACACCCTTCTCCTTTGCTTTTGCTTGCTGAGGAATGGTACTGCTTCATGTAGCTTTCCTGTGTAGTAGTAACTATATACTTGTGAAGCATGCAAAGGAATTGAATGCATCATCATACGTTTGTTTGCTTCTCTCATGAATTGTTTGGATAATTGGTTGTGCTTGCTTTGCGCAGAGCTCCGGATTGGAGGTCCCCACCACCACCTTCATCTATGGCTATGAAGATTGGATGAGCTACCAAGGTGCTCAGCTAGCTCGACAGGACATGAAAGTACCTTGCGAAATCATAAGGGTTCCCCAGGTGTAGTGTATACTGTATATATAGGTAAATGCTACATTACAACCTCCCTACAACCAGGGACTTACAATCGGCCACGTGCACTAGCGGATCCAGGATTATAATTTATTGGGGAAACAATTATAAAGGAGTTCGGAGATAACGCCTTCAAAAAAAATTTTAGAGTACAATAATATATTTTTAAAAAATTTCACTGGGTGGCCCCACACCTAGTGTCTACACTATGGATCCGCCACTGGCCACGTGGCCGGTTTCGTTGGTTGTAGGTGGGACCGGATGGGGCTGGGTGGGACCATGTTAGCAGAAGGAGTGAGTGGGTTGTAAGAATTTGGTGGACCGGGTGGGACTATGCTAGCAGGGGGAGTGAATGTGTTGTAAAAAAGTTGTAAGAATTTGATAGTAAACTTAGCATTGCTGGTATATATATCCCTCGGAACAAATTCAATTGATATTTTATTCCGGATAAATTGTAGAAGGAGGCTGCTATTTTGTCCGTCCGAAGACTGGTCCGCCGTTGGCCCGTCCCCACGTGGCAGACGCCCATTGGTTTCTCCGTCTGGGTGGGTCCAAGTTAGCAGGAAGAACCAATGATTGTCCGTCACGTGAGCGCGGACCAATCCCACGGACGGACAAAATAGACTTTACGATTGTGAAACCTGTTGAAGTAAAACTCTCTCCAATAAATATATATAGTGTCTAGTGAGCAAGATGTTGCAAATGACAAGTCTTGTCATGTCATTTTTGCTTTACTGGGTAACTCAGCAATCTTATTTCTCGAAATACACAGTGGAAATTTTATATTTCTGTAATTTTCTGAAAATTATATTCTCATATAAGGAAACAACTAAAAAAAATATTAAAATAAAATAAAATAAAAAGAAAAAAAATCATTCTTAAAAAATGAAAATAATGAGAAACAAAATCATTCTTAAAAAATGAAAATAAAATAAAAAAGTCTTAAAAAATGAAAAATATAAACAAAAACTGAAAAAACAAAAACATTCTAAAAAATGAAAAAGATAAAAAAAAATGGGGAAAAAACAAAAAATATTAAAAAAGACACAAAATTCTTTAGAAAAAGATAAAAAACTAAAAAGCAAAATAAAATAAAATAAAAAAGAAGATAGAAAATCAAAACAAAATATTTTACTCAAAAAATAAATACTCACCTATTATGATATGATTTCCACGTTTTGTAGACAAATTATTTATCCGGATATCCATGATTTCCGAAAAATAAATACTTATAACATAAAACAAGCTTGGAAACATGTTTTCCACCTAAATTTTTCCCCGAAAAAAAATTCTGTGGTACCAAAGGCACAATATTGTTTATTTACTTCTTTATAGATTTTATTCTTTATAGATTTTGTAGTGCTTTTCCATGAATTGACACACCAATGAGAATGCGTCGACGTACAACTTCGTTCTCTCCCAACTAACAAAAGTTTCATTGTAACAAATGCAGGGCGGACACTTTGTGTTCATCGATAACTCGTCAGGTTTTCACTCTGCAATATTCCATGCATGTCGGATCTTGCTCTCCAATGATCACCAGTCTCTCGCCGTGGCTACTCCTGTCGTTATTTCCAATTATCACTCGAATCAGGGGTGTAGGGACTATGGGCTGAAACCCCCACCACAGAAAAAAAAAATAGAGGAGAATATTATAAAATGTAGTGTAAAAAAAAAGAATTATTATAAGAAGGGACCAATTGTAGTAAGATCGATGTCTATGTAACGTAATTAAAAGTTAAGATCTTACTTTACTTCCTTGGGGACCATCAATTGTGAAGGCCATTCTCATATTATACGAACAACACAAAACAATATTGTCCAGCATCAAGTATGAAAATAATAATAATTTTTTTTATATATGAATCTCATAGAAATTTCATAATGTAGAAACTTATTTTGTAGAATAGTAAGGTTCATTTTAAAATCCGAACTTCTAGATTTAGATTTTAGATTATTTTTTTGGCTAAATTGCAACTTCAGACCCTCAACTATCACAGTTTTTCAACTTAATACCCTCAACTTTTATAGGTACCAATTTGATACCCTGAAATTTCTTTGGACCAAATTGTCCCTTCTCTTTTCCCCCAATCCTCCCCCCCCCCCCTCTCCGGCTGCGGGTGGCCGACGGGCGGCAGACATGTGTGATCGGACGGCGGGCGCAGGGACGTGCGAGGGCGAGTTGGGCTGCGCGCGACGGGCTGCGAGGCAGCACGCGGAGGCGCAAGGCGAAGCGCGGTGGCGTGGGCGACACACGATGGCGCGGGGGACAACGCGCGGAGGGCACGCGATCGGGAGTGGGAGAGCGGGCTCGGGCTCGAGGGTGGGTAGGGGGGTGGCCGGTGCCGTGGGGAGGGGATGGGAGAATGGCTGCCGGAGTAGGGGTGAGCATTATTCGGTTTTGGACCGAAAACCGAACCGAACCGAACCGAATAAGAGGTTCGGTTCGGTTTTAAAAAAATTTGGTTCGGTTTCGGTTTTGAAAATACTAAATTTTCTTTTTCGGTTTCGGTTTTGGATTTCGGTTTCGGTCCAAAACCGAAAACCGAATAAGAAAATTTAATTAATTAATTTATATATATATATATATATATATATATATATATATATATATATATATATATGTGTGTGTGTGTGTGTGTGTGTACTATATATATAAGTATTAATATATATAGGTACATACTAAATATATATAGGTATATACTAAATATGTCTATGTATATTTAGTTACTATATATATTGTCACGTCCCAGAACCAGAATACTGGAGAGCGGGGGAATGACTCAGCTAGCTACGTATTACGGGTAGATGAATACCGTGTAATACGATCAATGCTGTCTAAAAGACAAGGGGGTGCATACTACATGAAAGTCTCGCTATGGTCACTTTACATCTATTGTCTCAATCATTCAAACAAGAAACAGAAATAGAGAACATGTAAGATAAAGCAGTAAGGCGTCCCAAACGCTCAGTCAAAATGTTCTTGATATCTGGCTTTACAAAACATAGCCAGATGATGTAGCAAAGTATACACAATTGTTATCAGCTGCAGTCTGACTTAATTACAATTATGCAAAAGTAAGTGCAAGACAATCCGACTAACATGTCGGTGCCAAACGGCAAAGTATAAAGTAAATAACAAAACGAGCGGGGAGGTAAGGAACCCACTCGAGTCCTCCTGCGATCATCCCTCTAGTATTGACCATCTTGGAGGTAGAGGTAAGCTGAGTCCTCGGGGACCGGCTCTAAATCTGGCCATGCAAAACCAGAGAGGTTAGACCTCTAATAGTAAGTACCGCAAGGAAGCACGATATGAGACATTAAACCAGTAATTAAGAGAATATAATAATAGATCTCTGCTTGCTACTGGAATTCACATAACATCACGATACTTCGAACCAACCTCCCAACCAAACAAGGACAGAAGTTGGCCTGTCATGTCCTGATGCTCTGATCATCTCAGTTAGGTAACAGAGTAGGTACAATACACAAACAAATCAACTTAAACGGCCATCCAACTCCTACGGCTTACTACTGTGAGTTCCAAGTTATCCTGGAATTATGCAATAAAGATTTCTCAGTTCTTACTATGGACAAGCAAGGCTAGTCGATCCAATCAATCAATTGCGCCAATCATGAATTAGACGAGTCCCAGCGGGACGCCCGTCATCAATATACAATATACAATAAATAGTATTACCAGATACCGCTCCATGCCCGTGTGGCAGGTTTGCAGTATCTGTGGGGACCAGCCGGCCTGTCGGGCACTACTAGTCCTAAGAGGGCTGCCATGTAAGAACTCGGGAATCCATTCTCTCCATGCAATCATTATTTTTATTTAACTTAATAGTCTCTACGTTGAGTGAAATCCCATGCCGTGGATCATGGTCATTCGGAATGAGTACTTTCGTACGGGGTACGATATGCACAACTCTACAACGATGCCCGTGCGGTTAGGTTGTAGGTCTTACATAGCGTAATGCAACAATCCAAACTAACCACGGAACAATCATGCCTTGACCATAAAGTACACATGCTTCTTTTATAGTAAAATAAATAAATAAATAAATTGAAGCCTGCATGTGTGCCTGTATGTCAATATTCGGGATTGGCCAATCGATTTCAAATATGAACGTGTCTTGTTCCATTTAATTCAATAAGACGACTAGCCAGTCTCTTAGTTCCATCTAGGAACACATGATCAATAATAAATCAAGATAACAATCAATGTTAATTAATGCCACATTCGGAAAATAAAAATTGGGGAATAAATAATGATTGGGAAATAAATAATCTCATGCGCTGTGGGAAATGATTGGGAAATAAATAATCTCATGCGCCTGGGGAATGATTGGAAAATAAATAATATCATGCGCTGTGGGAAAGGTTGGGAAATAAATAATATCATACGCCTGAGGGAAATGATTGAGAAATAAATAATCTCATGCGCCTGAGGAATGAGATTGGGAAATAAATAATCCATGCACTTAGGAATGAGATTGGAAAATAAATAATCCATGCGCTGAGGAATGAGATTGGAAAATAAATAATCTCATGCGCCTGAGGAATGAGATTGGGAAATAAATAATCCATGCGCTGAGGAATAAGATTGGGAAATAAATAATCTCATGCGCCTGAGGAATGAGATTGGGAAATAAATAATCCATGCACTTAGGAATGAGATTGGGAAATAAATAATCCATGCGCTGAGGAATGAGATTGGGAAATAAATAATCTCATGCGCCTGAGGAATGAGATTGGAAAATAAATAATCCATGCGCTGAGGAATGAGATTGGGAAATAAATAATCTCATGCGCCTGAGGAATGAGATTGGAAAATAAATAATCCATGCGCTGAGGAATAAGATTGGGAAATAAATAATCTCATGCGCTGAGGAATGAGATTGGAAAATAAATAATCTCATGCGCCTGAGGAATGAGATTGGGAAATAAATAATCCATGCGCTGAGGAATGAGACCTGAGGAATGTGATTGGGAAATGAATAATCTCATGCGCCTGAGGAATGGGATTGGGAAATAAATAATATCATGCGCATGAGGAATGAGATTGGGAAATAAATAATCTCATGCGCCTGAGGAATGAGATTGGGAAATGAATAATCTCATGCGCCTGAGGAATGAGATTGGGAAATAAATAATCTCAGCGTTGCCGGGACTTCATGGCGCATGGCCTCCCGGCGCATGGCCTCCCGGGCGCATGGGGTTCCCGGCGCATGGGGTTCATCGTCCCCAAACAGCAAGTTCAACCATGAAAGTCCTAAAAACTTGCTATGGCCATAACTTCCTCATCCGAAGTCGAAATCAAGCGAAACAAAAGCCAAAACTGAATGAAATTGAATTCTCTACAACATGGAACTATTAGTTTTCGGAAATAACCAAGTTTTAGAGATCAAAACCAAGAAAAACCGAAAATGTATCAAACTTAGATCTACAACAAATAAGCCATGGAAATTGAAAATGCTAAGTACTAAAGAGACTTAGAATCAAATAGGAAAGATGATGGAACAATAAAAATAGGGATCCATCAAGAAGCAAGTTGGCACTTGCCTTGCTCTCTTAGGTTGGTGGGAGAGTTATGAGGAAGAAGAAGAGTAATGAAGAGAGAGAAAGGGTTTGGGAATTTAAATGAAGGAGTGGTGGTAGGTGGGGGTTTATTTCGGTTCATGATGAACCAACATAATTAAACCAATCTGAGCCAAACCCATAGCAAAGCTAAAGCAGAGTATAAAAGCAGAAAGTAAAGTACAGAAATAAAATTGCAGGAAATTAATTAACAGAAAATTAAAGGAATTTAAATACAGAGCAATACATGATAAATATTAAATGAATACATTCCAGCAGTACATGTATTTAGAATACGTATTCTGGGAACGGAAAGTGACATCTCTACCCTCCTTAGAAAAAATTCCGTCCTCGGAATTTCAGATCCAAGCATGATAGAAATATCGAAGTTAAACTAATCTAAGTATAAACAATTGAGTAAGCAATCATTCTACAATGATAATAACAAGTAACATATCTATGTTGAACATTCTACGATAGCAAGCAATTCTACTTATAAGGTGACAAGCATGAGGAGTTAAGACAATCAAGGTATACAGAAGAAAATATACCTTGTGAGTCAAACAGCTGCGGATACCGTGATCGGATATCATCCTCACGTTCCCACGTTGACTCTCCTAAAGAGTGATGACCCCAAGCAACCCGGACAAGGTTAATTGTTCGGTTCTTGAGTACCTTCTCTCTTCGGTCCAAAATAGACACAGGCTGTTCCTCGTAAGACAGGTTGGTACCAACAACCAGCTCAGAATGATCAAGGATATGGCTTGGGTCCGATACATACCTTCGCAACTGAGATACATGAAATACGTCATGCACCTCTCGTAACGAAGGTGGAAAGGATAAACGATAAGCAACATCGCCTATCCTATCAAGAATAACAAATGGGCCCACGTACCGCGGACTCAACTTCCCGCGAACGCCAAATCTAATGACCCCACGGGTAGGTGAGATCCGCAAGAACACGTGGTCCCCAACAGAAAACTCTAGCGGCCTACGATGCTGGTCCGCCCAATGACGATGCCGATCCTGTGCAACTCGAAGTCGCTCTCTAATTCCTTTGACTAATTCAACTGTCTGAACAATCATTTCCGGGCCTAACATCTTTCTCTTCCCGATATCATCCCATGCTAGTGGCGACCTACACTTCTTACCATATAGTGCTTCAAATGGCGCCATCTGGATACTGGCTTGATAACTGTTGTTGTATGAGAACTCGACCAAGTGTAGGTGGCTCTCCCAAGATCCTCCAAAATCTAGGGTGCAAGCTCGCAACATGTCTTCTAGGGTCTGAATTGTTCTTTCTGATTGTCCGTCCGTCTGTGGATGGTGAGCCGTGCTAAATCTTAACTTGGTACCCAAGCTATGTTGTAAGCTCTTCCAAAAATGTGATGTAAAACGGGTATCTCTGTCTGACACAATACTGACTGGGACCCCATGCTGCCTGACTATCTGCTGCATATACAACTCTGCCAACTTCTCCGTAGATTGACCTACTCTAAAAGGAAGAAAGTGCGCCACCTTTGTAAGCCGATCTACTATCACCCAAATAGCATTTTTACCACTTGGTGATCTTGGTAAATCGATCACAAAGTCCATTGTAATATGTTCCCACTTCCATTCCGGGATAGAAAGCGGTTGCAATAACCCAGCTGGCCTCTGCTGTTCTGCCTTCACTTGCTGACATACCAAGCAACGGGAAACAAATCTAGCTATCTCCCTCTTCATCCCGTTCCACCAGAAATGCTGCTTGATATCTTGGTACATCTTGGTCCCTCCAGGGTGAATAGAATACTGAGAACTGTGAGCTTCTGCCATAACCTCCTGTCTGATATCTCCACTAGGCACACATAGACGTGACCCAAACCTAAGTGTACCATCTTCATGAATTCTCATCTTCTTCCTGAGTCCTGACTCACATTCTGCCCTAAGCTTCTGAATCCTTGGGTCCTGTGCCTGAGCTGCCTTGATCATGTCTACTAAGTTGGATTGAACTTGCAGACTTGTTAGAACTCCTACATCACTAGGAAGTATAACTTCGATGTCCATCTCCTGAAGGTCTTCTAAGATATGTCTCTGTGTTGTCAACATAAATGCACCGTCTCTCCTGCTGAGAGCATCTGCTACCACATTAGCCTTGCCTGGGTGATACTGAAGCTCCACGTCATAGTCCTTGATCAACTCCAACCATCTCCTCTGTCTCATGTTTAGTTCCTTCTGAGTAAAGATGTACTTCAGACTTTTATGGTCCGTGTACATATCCACTCGATTACCATATAAGTAATGCATCCATAGCTTCAAAGCAAATACTACTGCCGCTAATTCCAAATCATGAGTTGGGTAATTCTTCTCGTGGTCCCGAAGCTGCCTAGATGCATACGCTATCACCTTCCCATGTTGCATAAGGACACATCCAAGTCCTTTACCCGACGCATCACAATATACTGTAAAACCTCCGGGTCCAACTGGCAATGTAAGGATAGGTGCTGATATCAGCTTCTGCTTCAAAGTCTCAAATGATGCCTGACATTCTGCCGACCAAACGAATGGTACATCCTTCCGGGTCAAGCGGGTCATGGGGGCTGAAAGCCTTGCAAAATCTGATACAAACCTTCTGTAATATCCTGCCAATTCCAAGAAACTCCGCACATCTGCTACGGTCTTGGGTACTGGCCAACTTTCTACTGCTTCTATCTTCTTGGGATCCACTGCTACTCCAGCTCCTGATATGATATGACCAAAAAATAAAATGTGATCCGACCAAAACTCACATTTGCTGAGCTTGGCATACAACTGGTTCTCTCTCAGAACCTGTAACACCTTCCGGAGGTGATCTTCATGCTCCTCTTCACTAGTTGAGTATACAAGAATGTCGTCGAGAAATACAACGACAAATTGATCCAAGTACGGCATAAAGATGCGATTCATCAAATCCATAAATATAGCTGGAGCATTGGTCAAACCAAATGGCATTACTAAGAATTCATAATGCCCATACTTCGACCTGAATGCTGTCTTGGGAATGTCCTCCTTCCGAACCCTCACTTGATGATACCCTGAACGAAGATCTATCTTGGAGAAAACTCTAGCTTTGCTCAACTGATCAAATAAGTCGTCGATCCTGGGTAGTGGGTACTTGTTCTTCACTGTTGCCGCGTTAAGCTTCCTGTAATCGATGCACAATCTGGATGACCCATCCTTCTTTCCCACAAGTACCACTGGTGCTGTCCATGGTGATATGCTAGCTTGGATAAACTTCTTCTCCTTCAGTTCCTCTATGTGCTGATATACCTTGGCCTGCTCTGAATCCGCCATTCTGTAAACTCGATCTGATATCGGTTTAGTTCCTGGTGCCAATTCTATGCTGAACTCAATATCTCTAATTGGTGGTATACCTGGAAGTTCTTCAGGAAATACGTCTAGAAATTCTTCAACTACCTTCGGAATCTGAACTTCTTCCATTGCCGTTACTACTCCCGGCTCTTGCTTAGTTGCCTCTAATCTGACTAAGGTGAACCGCTTCATGACTGGAATATCAAAAGATACACTCCCTCTACGACAATCTATTGTCGCATGACTGTCTTTCAGCCAGTCCATGCCTAATATAACGTCGAAATTTCCAACAGGAAATTCTATCAACCGGGCGGGTAAGGAATGCCCGCAAACTACAACGCTACATGCTAGAATAACTCGACTAACTCCTACGAGCCCATTACCAGTGAGTATATTCAACTTCCCTGGCAATGCCTCGAACTCCATTCCTAGTCGTGTCGCAAATCGTGCAGATATAAATGAATGGGATGCTCCCGAATCAAACAATGCTACTGCGGGATATGAGGCGACGAGAATGTTACCTGCCACAACATCTCCCGATGCCAATGCCTCTTCCAAGGACAAAGTGAATGCTTGCCCTCGACCTCCTTGCCAATTTTCATGCTGCGGCCTAGCCTGATGCTGTTGCTGGCCCCTTCCTTGATGATGCTGGGGTGGTCTATGCTGGTGTTGCTGCATCGGCGGTCCCTGCTGCCGAAACATCTGAGCCTGCGGTACTAATGGACGCTGCGCCAACGGCCTTACTGCCACTGCTGGTCCTCGATACTGGCCTGCCCCCGGTGCTGGCAGAGCAAGAAACTGTTGCCCTGGTCCTCCTGCCCTCGAATTCATGGGACATGTGGTAACCCGATGATCTGGATTTCCACATATCAGACACAGTCCATTCAATGTCCGACACACATCTCTAGTGTGTCCCATCTTCCCACAATAAGTGCAGCCCGCCGGGGGTTGCTGGTTCTTCCTCTGTTGCTGTTGCGGTTGCCTAGGTGGTGGTGCTGGTCCTCGTAGTGCCACATCGTGGATACGAATGCCAGTGGATGGTGCTGTTGTTCGGGGTGCCGCTCCCCCTCCTCCTTCAATCTGACTATGGGATCTCTTCTGACCCTCAGACCTCACCGCAAGCCTCTGAATAGTGATCTCATGCCTTCGAGTTGCCGTTAATACTTCGTCAAAAGTCTGGTAATTGTGCCCCTCTATCAATTGCAAGAGTTCAAGGTGAAACCCTTGCTGAAACCTCATGGCCCTCTGGCGCTCTGTTGCTACCATCTCTGGGGCGAACCTACTCAATCTGCAGAACTCTGCTGCATAAGCATCTACCATCTTGCCGGCCTGCTTGAGGTTGATAAATTTCTGTTGTAGCTCAAACTGCGCCACAACCCCATAGTACTTGGTCTTGAATCTTGCTGTGAAATCGTCCCAAGCCACAGGACGCCTGATGCCCACTTCCTCTGATTCCCACCAATCACGTGCGAGATCCTGAAGTAACAACTTCACTAGATCCACACGTTCTTCTGCCGGCACCTTCGCTGCTGTTAGAATAGCCTCCATATCCTTAAGCCATGCATCTGCTGAGATGGCATCCTCCGTGCCCTCGAAACGGCGGGGATTGTACTTGCAAAACCTAGCTGATGCTCCTGAATCAGTCCTCACTCCTCTTTCCAATGCCGTCTGCAATCCTTGGTTGAGCAACACATTCTGCTCTTGTAGCTGAGTGTGCATGCGCTGCTGGACCAACATCTGATGTTGCTGAGTAGCCATCATTCCTCTCATGATCTCCAGAAGGGCTGGTGTGTCCACTTGGGTAGGTAGAACTGTTGGTGGTGGTGGAACATCTGGATACTGCGATCCAGCTGCTGCTTCCACTATCACTTCTTCCTGGGCAGCCTCCTGAGGCGAGACTGGCCCTTGTTGTTGACCAACAGGGTCAGGTTGTCCATGTTGCTCCTGCTGTTGTCCAGCTCTGACCGATGCGGACGAAGTGCCCCTAAGAAAAGGGACAAGAGAACAATCAAACAACCAGACATGAAGGATCACTACCAAAATAAGTCATATTAGCGACATAATTAGCGACGTTTATGAAAGACGTCGCTATATTTTAGCAATTTAGCGACGTAAATTTATAACGTCGCAATACGTCACTATTAGCGACGTTCAACGACGTATTGCGACTAAGTTTTGTATTATAAAAACGTACGTCATGGATATGTCGGTGAACGTCGCTAAAATCACTGATATTAGCGACGTTTACTGACGTCTTCGTATGACGTCGCTAAATATTTCATATAGGGTTCTGCTGGCCAGATCGATTTCATTTTTTTACCCAAAATTTTATTCTCCCGCTCGAGCCCCAAATCTTTCTCCCTTTCCCCCTCTCGTCTCCGGCGACCCCCTCCCACCAGCGACCCCCTCCCACCAGCGAGCCCCTCCCCCCGGCGACCCCTCCCTCCGGAGACACCCCTCCCTCGTTCCCTACCTCGGCGACCCCGCTCGCCCACTGGTGTCCTCGTCCCTCTTGCGTCCCCTTCCTCCGGCGACCACCCCCCTCCGCGGCGACCACCCCCCCACACGGCGACCCCCCTCCCTGCGGCGACCCCCTCCCCACGGTGACCTCTTTTCCCGCGGCGTCCGACGACCCTCCATCGCTCCTCCACCGTCAAGTCTCCTCGTCGACGTCGACCCGACTAGTCCCCTCTGCCGCTGCTCCATCCCCGACCCCGACCCAATTCTGACCAAGGAAGGTAAACCCTAACCCTATCTCCCTCCTCCTGATGTGCTGACATAGACACGATACGACAGGCTGACACGACACAATATTCGTACACAATATTGTCAATTAAGTAATTATTTCGAAGGTAAAAAAATACTAGAATACTTAAAATGTAGTCTACTACCAAATATGAAAGCTTTCAAGGAGAGTCGTATACACTGACACAGAAATGACTCTTCAAAGTCGAGAGTTTTGAAATACTAGATTAGTATTTGTATGTATATGATTATGTGTGTGTGAGTTATTAGTGTGAGATAAAAAGCGGGGTATTAGTGTTATTTTATATGTGGTAAAGAGTATATTTGGCATGTATCGATAGAAATGAAAGAGATTACTCAAAATAATTGTCAGTTTGAGATAGTTGCATGAATAGGTGGTCTTCTAAATATGTTGTTGCTTAAGCAGTTTATAGCTACAAAATGCGTAAGTGCAACATGAAAATCTCATCTGTTAAATATGTTACCTAAGAGCATCATTAGTAAGGCTCATCCCAATTTCTAGATTCTAGATTTCAAATGTAGGAGCTCATTTTGTAGAATAGTAAGACCCATAGGTTTTAAATTATAAAATGTAGGAGAATGTAGGAGATTCACAACTCTCCACATTTGTTCAAGACATAACATTCATTTCCATAAAAACTTTCATAGATAATATAATATATCCCAATTGTCAAAGATTCTGTAAAGTCAGTCAGAATCACAAATATGAAGCATCCATCACAACTACACAACATATCCAAAACACAAAAGAATTGACTTTGATGAAAACTAGAGCATAACCTCTAAATGAAAACATGAACTAATTAACACATAATCCATAAACTTTTAAATTATCGCTATCGGTATCGGACTATCGCTATCGGTATCGAACTATCAATATCGATCGAACTATCGGTATCGGACTATCGCTATCGGTATCGGACTATCGCTATCGGTATCGACCGTATATACTTAGTATCGGGCGTAGCGGATTAGTATCGATCAGTATATAGGTTTGGGTTAAGATCAAGGTTCAAAGTATCGGTATCGGAATAGTAGGCCGAATAGGAGGCCGAGATAGTCGAATGAGAAGAAGGGAAGAAGGGAGGAGCAGATGGGTCCAGAGCCATGGTGGAGGAGGAGAAGTAACATGAGAGCAGTTTCCGCCGTAACATCTCCTGGCTCTGCTGGCAACTGAAGTCCAGATGCTACAAAGGACGATCCTTCGCTGAAATCGACTACAACACCCATCAGTTCAAGTTCATTCCTATATGAGTAGATTCCAATGCCATAGAAGCCATCAGTTTGTTGACCTTCCTCTATGGCATTGGAATATACTCATCTAGGAATGAACTTGAACTGATGGGTGTTGTAGTCGATTTCAACGAAGGATCGTCCTTTGTAGCATCTGGACTTCAGTTGCCAGCAGAGCCAGGAGATGTTACGGCGGAAACTGCTCTCATGTTACTTCTCCTCCTCCACCATGGCTCTGGACCCATCTGCTCCTCCCTTCTTCCCTTCTTCTCATTCGACTATCTCGGCCTCCTATTCGGCCTACTATTCCGATATGCGTTTGATACGGTCTACCTAACCTATATACTGATACTAATCTGATACTCTCTGATATTAAGTACATCCGGCTTACTAGCTAGCGGATCCACCAGTTACATAATTATATACTAATTATGTTTAGTTTGTCTTACGATACAGATTTTCACATCCAATGTAATCCAGTTGACCAATGTAACCCAAGATGTTGTCTTATTGACCTAGTTTAGCCTTGTTTTACTAGATTGTTGATCGAGTTGACCAATAGTTGACTTTGACCTTGATTGGCCTAGAAATCATATAGAATTGCATGTATACTTCTTTTATTTTATATTGACTTCCATGATATGACAGCTCCTCAAAAAAAAAGAATCCTCTACTAGACATCGCACTCTCCTTTTCAGAACATCAACTAGTATTACTACCTTGATGTATATATAAAGTATGCATGTATAATAGTAGGTAATGATATGCAAAACTGAAAAGATAAATGCAATGCATGAATGAATGGATGAAAAGATAAATGCAATCCATCGGAAAAGCTTTGACACTTGCATATCATTCACTACCTTGATGTATCTATCTTACAGAATTATGGAGCTGAATTACTATCTGCGGAATCGTACTTGGATGTACAACCGTCATCCTGATGACATGTGCGGTGTGCGGGATGAATTCATAGAGGGTGTACACCAGTTCCTGCAGTTTGCCAAGGCGTTCCCTCAGTACATGGACGGTACCAAAATTAAGTGTCCGTGTGTGAGATGTCGCAACTTGAAATATCATCAAGAAGTGGATGTCACGTATCATTTGTACTCGAAGGGTTTCACGCCGAATTACTATCAGTGGAGCGAGCACGGAGAACTTGTGTCTTTAGCATCGGAGTACGAGCCTTATGTGGATGTCCACAACAACGCTCCTTACGACGATGGGTTGGTGAACATGGTTTTTGACGCGGCCGGGCCTAGTTTCGATCCGGATGATCATGATGCACCTGAGGAGGCACCGAACCCCGATGCTGCACAGTTCATGGAGTTGCTGGAGAATGCAAGGACTCCATTATATCCTGGTTGTGAGGATCATTCACCGTTGGAGGTGGTTACAAGATTGTTGAGCATCAAGTCCGATTTTAACATGTCGCAAGATTGCTACAACCGTATTATGGAGTTGCTTATAGAAATATTGCCTGAGGGTGCGAAGTTGCCTAAAGACTTCTACCGGTCTAAGAGGATGGTTAGATCGCTCTGGATGGGATATGAAAAAATCGATGCCTGTCGCAACGGGTGCATGTTGTACTACAAAGACGACAAGGATGAAGACGCCTGCAGATTTTGTGGTGTCGATCGCTACAAGGCCTGTGGTAGAGGAAAGTCTGTCGGTGCCAGGAAGCCTACCTCTTCGATGCACTACTTGCCGTTGACGCTGCGTTTGCAGCGGTTGTTTATGGTGAAGGAAACTGCAGAAAACATGAGTTGGCATAAGCGGGAACATACCGAAGGAGTGTTGGATCACCCATCTGATGGAGAAGCATGGAAGCACTTTGATCGAGAGTATCCAGATTTTGCTTCTGATCCGCGTAATGTTAGATTGGGTCTCTGCTCTGACGGTTTTACCCCATTCAGACTTTCGGGATCCCAGTATTCGTGTTGGCCTGTGATCGTCACCCCGTATAATCTACCGCCTTGGATGTGCATGAAGACTCCATATATGTTCCTCACCGTTATTATCCCAGGTCCGAACAATCCGAAAAGGAACATCGATGTTTATTTACAGCCATTGATTGATGAGTTGAATCAGCTGTGGGAAGTAGGTTCCAACACGTACGATGTATCTAGAAAACAAAATTTCCAGATGCGGGCAGCACTTATGTGGACCATCAACGACTTTCCGGCCTATGGAATGTTATCTGGATGGAGCACGCATGGTCGTCTTTCATGTCCGTGTTGCATGGACGACACTAAGGCTTTCCGTTTGAAACACGGAGGCAAACCGTGCTTCTTCGATTGTCATCGACAATTCCTGCCGAAGGATCATCCGTACCGGAGGAACAAGAATGCTTTTCGTGCTGGCGTTGTGGAGAAGGGTGATCCACCGACAAGGTGGTGCGGAGCCACGATATGGGAGGAGGTTAGAGATTTACCAAGTGCTATTGAGCAGCCTGCTACGGGCTACAAGTGTGACGGATTTGGTCGCACTCATAACTGGACGAAGAGGAGTATATTCTGGGATCTGCCATACTGGAGCACCAATCTGATTAGACATAACCTTGATGTCATGCATATTGAGAAGAATGTGTTTGACAACATAATTAATACTGTAATGGACGTAAAGGGGAAGACGAAAGACAATCCTAAGGCTAGATTGGACTTGAAAGAAATATGTAGACGTCCTGCATTGCATTTGATAGAGGACGGGAATGGGAAGTTGAAGCAGCCTAAGGCAATTTTCTCACTGGAGAAGGAGGATAAAGTGAGGCTTTGTAGATGGATTCAAGGTCTGAAATTTCCAGATGGGTATGTTTCAAACTTGAGAAGATGCGTCGACCTCAAGGAGAACAAACTGACAGGTATGAAGAGCCATGATTGTCACGTATTCATGGAGCGGTTAATTCCGATTGCATTTCGGGAATTCTTACCGCAGGCAGTTTGGGATCCATTGACGGAGCTTAGCATATTCTTCAGGGACCTTTGTTCTAAGAAATTGCTCGTTGATCGTCTAGAAAAGCAAGAGAAGGACATTGCGGTAACACTGTGCAAGCTAGAGAGGGTGTTTCCTCCTGGATTCTTCGACTCTATGGAGCATTTGCCGATTCATCTTTCCTACGAGGCACGTGTTGGTGGACCCGTCGAATATCGATGGATGTACCCGTTCGAGCGACATTTGAATCACCTAAAAAGAAAGGTAAAAAATAAGGCTCGGGTCGAGGGTTCTATTTGTGAAGCCTATATTCTCGAGGAGATTACAAATTTCTGCTCCTCCTATTTCAAACCTCATGTTGCTACGAATAGAACGAGGGCTCCGAGAAACGACGACGGATATCAAGAATTTAATGATGGAATACTGAAAGTATTCAATGCGTCCGGAAAGCCTTCGGGGAAAATGAAGAAGAGATATTTGAATGACGAAGAGCTAAGGGCTGCTCAGTTGTATGTATTACTCAATTGCGACGAGGATGAAGTGGAGAAGCTAGAGGGGTAAGTAAGGAATGATAAGTTTACGTCATCTCAATGTAATAGTATAAGCTAATATTATTGTACTAATCGTTCTAATGCTTCGTTGTTTTCCAGCACATATAATGATGAGTTGAGGCTGGTTAGACCCTACCTAACAGACGAAGCATTAGAACAAGAAATGAGACGTCATTTTCCTTCTTGGTTGAGCGAATATGTAAGCAGTTCGGTAATATTTACTGGCCTCTTCTAATGCAACTGCGCAATAAATAACTTATTATCTCTTCTTTGATATTCAGGTCGATCGTCTAATTTCACCCGAGATTGAATTAATTAGAACTCTTGCCAAGGGACCAATTACTTTAGTTAAAACATGGCCAAGTTATTGTGTCAATGGCTTTCGGTTCAAGTCGACAAATGCTCCGATCAGAGACAGCTTCCTGGATCTTGATTCCACGAAGAACAGTTGTTTGTGTATCAAGTCTTCGAACTACAAAGACGTCGATCCAGGAAATGATTTCTTTGGCATCTTGCGAGAGATTGTGGAGTTGTCATATAATTATGGCAGAGAACCTGCAAAGATCGTGTTGTTCAAGTGTGAATGGTTCGATCCGATTGAAAATCAAGGCTGGAAAATTGACAAGCATGGTCTTGTGGATATAAACTACAAGCGTAGATATCAAGGCTACGAACCGTTTGTCCTAGCAACTCAGGCTTAGCTCGTGTATTTCACAGCTTATCCGAGACGGGGAGCAACGAAGTCTGACTGGTGGGCAGTATGCAAGACTAAAGCTAGAGATACTTTTGATGTTGATGAAAAAGCTTACCAGGAGGACGAGCTACCTCCTGTAACCAATATTGTCGATGTGGACTCCACGGAAGTTACGTATTACACGACACATAATGTAGAAGATGTAGAATTATTCGAAGAGGAAGACGAAGCCGACGAAGGTGAAGACGAAAGTGAAGATGAGGAGGAAGAGGAAGATGAGGTCGAGGAAGACGAACAAGATGATTATTCTGAAGATGATTGAGAGAGATATACTTATCTGGACTTAGATGTTTCTTCTAGAATATATTATCTGGACTTAGATGTTTATTGTAGAATGTATCATCATATGTTACCTTGATTATTATCTTTGTTGTACTGTCATATTTCTATTCTCTATTATTTGTTGTACTGTCATATTTCTAGTCTTTAATATTTGTTGTACTGTCATATTTCTAGTCTCTATTATTTGTTGTACTGTCATATTTCTAGTCTCTATTATATCTTGTACTATCATATGCTGTTATCAGGTATGGCAGGTCGTCGCGGACATTTGCGAGGGCCACGAGGAGGTCGGGATCCTCCGGTACTTCCTACAGGTACTGCTAGGGGACGGAGTTTGCCTTCGGTACCTCATATTGGTACCGGCTCTGGATCCTCGTCGCCGATTACTCCTCCATATCGGACAGTAGCTGGGCCGGTTGGGACGACGTCACGTGGCATATCTCCTGGGACGAGTAGTTCCAGACCTGTTGAGATTGCTCCCCCGTCTAGCGTTCCTGATGTTGATACGACGATGGAGACGGATGAGCAGATGGCCGAGAAGGATGCGCCGACGGCCGACCAGCATCATGAAGATGATGCGTGCGCACCTCCGGAGGAGGGGAGGACGGAGATCTGGGCCGACGGTACAAAGTAGGTATTTTGGTTTATGATTTTTTTTTTCTTCTGTTTTTATCATAAATTAATTTTTTTCATGAATATAATATGTATGTATAGATATCGTCCTCCAGGGGTACAGAGACGCCTAGGCGATATGCTGAGGCATAATTATGGTGGTCCCTGGATTAACTACTCTGATGCTCCAGACGAAAGGAAGAACTTCTGGTTTACGCGCTTCAAGGTTAAAATAGATTTGTTTTTAACATGAATCATTTAATTTATGCATATTATATATAACTGATAAATATTTGGTTTCGTACTATTCTAGGATATGTTTTACTATCCGCCGCACCGGGCCGAGCAGATCGAGGGGATGTTTCCTTCCGTCGCTGCTAAGCTGATCCGCGACTCTATTAATGATCAGAAGGAACGTGATCGTGCCGGAAAGCCGATCAAAGGTTGGATCACCCCTGATCAGTGGAATGAGATGAAGGCTCGATTCAACGAGCCAAGGTACAAGGAGAAGTCGGAGAAGGCTAAGGCGGCTAGGCAACATGCCTCGAAGTGGTGCGGTGGGTCGATTCCGATGACGGAACATTTCCGTCGTCTGGTATGTCTTTCTCTTTTAGAAATATTATTTTAATGCAAATCCGATAAATTATTACTAAGATAATATATTTAATTACAGGTAAGGAAGGTCGGTAACGCCGACATGGTGACCGTCTTCCTGGCCACCCATCGGAAGGACGGAGTCCTTATTGACGAGAGGGCCGAGCAGACCTATGTAAGTATTACAATACGTTATCTTAATTTAATACTTCGTGTCCATTTTAATATAACTTAGTAAATATGATGCAAATAAATATTCATGAAGTTAGTAAAAATAAGTACATTAATTAGAAATTAGAAATCATAGAGTACTATCCATACTTTCTAGGCCGAGTATACGAGGCTGCGGGAACGGGCGGCTGCTAGTGCACCTGATGCAGGAGAGGCCGGTACTTCCTCGCAGCCCACTCAAGCTCCGTCGGCGGACGAGCTGTGGATGACCGCCGCTGGTGGCCTCCGTAGGGGTACGTACTACGGTACGGGATCCTATGGCGCCCTAGTTGCGACCCAGTCCTCTAGGACATCTCCTGCTAGTGTGCATGGTCCACAGCCGTCCCAGGAGTCTGCCCGAGTCCACCAGATGATGGAGTCTCTCCGTGACGACCTGCTACGACGGATCGAGCAGCAGTCTCAGCATCCTACGGACGATCCTGCGCTGCTAGCACGATTGGATGCGCTCGACCGCGGCATTATAGACCTCAGGGAGACGACTGAGAGGACAGAGCGCGCCGTTGGAGGGTTAGAGCGCACGGTGACGGAGTTGCAGACAGGACAGGTGACCATGGCCGAGACGGTGAGATTGGCGCAGGATTCGATGGTCCAGAGCAGTGGTAGAATGTTATCTATCATGGATTCATACAACCAGCGACTTACAGCGTTGGAGCATGCTGGTACTCTGGGTGCGCCTTCATCGTCGTCGACTCCGCCGCCTCTACCGCCTTCTTCTTCGACACCGACTCCACCGACGTCACAGCCTGGCGCTCCATCTGTATCGATTTCACTTGCGGAGTATGAGGAGTTTTTACGCCTTCGTCGCGGCGGTGCCCCTCCTGCACCAGATCACTAGTAGTCCTAGTTAGGACTTTTGTTTGTGTTTGTATCATCTTATGTTTGTGACTTATGATTGGATGTTTGTATTGGATGTTAGTTGTGTTTGTATCGAATTGACTTTGTGACTTGTTTGGATTGGATGTTAATTCCTTCGTCGATAAATGTTAATTGTGTTTGGATTGGATGTTAATTAACTTAGATTAAAGCTATCTGTGATTTGGAATTGTGAGTGGGGGTTTGAATGCGCTGTGATTTGGAATTGTGAGTGGGGATTTGAATGTGTACCTATATGTGTTTTATAGAATTGTGAGTGGTAATATAGAATCTGTGTTTTATTTTTTTTATTTTTTTTACAACTTTAGCGACGTTTAGCGACGCTTACTGACGTTTAGCGATGTCTTTTTCCGACGTTTACCGACGACAAGCTGCAAATAATATATTTTTCCGACGTTTTACCGACATTTACCGACGACTAACTGCAAAAAAGTACAGCTTTTCGACGTATTTACCGACGTTTACCGACACTAACTGCAAAAAAGTACAGCTCTCCGACGTATTTACCGACGTTTACCGACACTAGCTGCAAAAATGTACAGGACCTTTACCGACGTCTAGCGACAACGTTCACGTCGCTATATTACCGACGAAACGACGGCAGACGTCGGTAACTATTCCAGGTCTTTACCGACGTGTAGCGACTACATATACGTCGCTAATATACCGACGGAACGACGATAAACGTCGATAACTCACCGACGTACTGTTACGTCGCTGAATGTCGGTAATTGCGACGTTCAGCGACGTTTTTGTAATCAGCGACTAAGGAAACGGCGACAAAACCTAAACGTCGGTAAATACGTCGGTGATACATATTAGCGACGGATTTTGTTGTTTTTCCAACGTTTTTGGGCGTCGCTAAAACCACTTATTTTGGTAGTGGATCAATGAAGTCAAAGGATACCGGAATGTCAAGCAAGGGTTGAGAAAAATGAATCATGAGATCAAGGGGGAACACGTGTGATTGAGACATCCTATAAATCAAAATATCCCACAAGTCTGAAATCAGACCTGCATGGGCCACCACTAAAACCTTGTCACGCCCCAGAACCAGAATACTGGAGAGCGGGGGAATGACTCAGCCAGCTACGTATTACGGGTAGATGAATACCGTATAATACGATCAATGCTGTCTAAAAGACAAGGGGGTGCATACTACATGAAAGTCTCGCTATGGTCACTTCACATCTATTGTCTCAATCATTCAAACAAGAAACAGAAATAGAGAACATGTAAGATAAAGCAGTAAGGCGTCCCAAACGCTCAGTCAAAATGTTCTTGATATCTGGCTTTACAAAACATAGCCAGATGATGTAGCAAAGTATACACAATTGTTATCAGCTGCAGTCTGACTTAATTACAATTATGCAAAAGTAAGTGCAAGACAATCCGACTAACATGTCGGTGCCAAACGGCAAAGTATAAAGTAAATAACAAAACGAACGGGGAGGTAAGGAACCCACTCGAGTCCTCCTGCGATCATCCCTCTAGTATTGACCATCTTGGAGGTAGAGGTAAGCTGAGTCCTCGGGGACCGGCTCTAAATCTGGCCATGCAAAACCAGAGAGGTTAGACCTCTAATAGCAAGTACCGCAAAGAAGCACGATATGAGACATTAAACCAGTAATTAAGAGAATATAATAATAGATCTCTGCTTGCTACTGGAATTCACATAACATCACGACACTTCGAACCAACCTCCCAACCAAACAAGGACAGAAGTTGGCCCGTCATGTCCTGATGCTCTGATCATCTCAGTTAGGTAACAGAGTAGGTACAATACACAAATAAATCAACTTAAACGGCCATCCAACTCCTACGGCTTACTACTGTGAGTTCCAAGTTATCCTGGAATTATGCAATAAAGATTTCTCAGTTCTTACTATGGACAAGCAAGGCTAGTCGATCCATTCAATCAATTGCGCCAATCATGAATTAGACGAGTCCCAGCGGGACGCCCGTCATCAATATACAATATACAATAAATAGTATTACCAGATACCGCTCCATGTCCGTGTGGCAGGTTTGCAGTATCTGTGGGGACCAGCCGGCCTGTCGGGCACTACTAGTCCCAAGAGGGCTGCCATGTAAGAACTCGGGAATCCATTCTCTCCATGCAATCATTATTTTTATTTAACTTAATAGTCTCTACGTTGAGTGAAATCCCATGTCGTGGATCATGGTCATTCGGAATGAGTACTTTCGTACGGGATACGATATGCACAACTCTACAACGATGCCCGTGCGGTTAGGTTGTAGGTCTTACATAACGTAATGCAACAATCCAAACTAACCACGGAACAATCATGCCTTGACCATAAAGTACACATGCTTCTTTTATAGTAAAATAAATAAATAAATAAATTGAAGCCTGCATGTGTGCCTGTATGTCAATATTCGGGATTGGCCAATCGATTTCAAATATGAACGTGACTTGTTCCATTTAATTCAATAAGACGACTAGCCAGTCTCTTAGTTCCATCTAGGAACGCATGATCAATAATAAATCAAGATAACAATCAATGTTAATTAATGCCACATTCGGAAAATAAAAATTGGGGAATAAATAATGATTGGGAAATAAATAATCTCATGCGCTGTGGGAAATGATTGGAAAATAAATAATCTCATGCGCCTGGGGAATGATTGGGAAATAAATAATATCATGCGCTGTGGGAAAGGTTGGGAAATAAATAATATCATGCGCCTGAGGGAAATGATTGAGAAATAAATAATCTCATGCGCCTGAGGAATGAGATTGGGAAATAAATAATCCATGCACTTAGGAATGAGATTGGGAAATAAATAATCCATGCGCTGAGGAATGAGATTGGAAAATAAATAATCTCATGCGCCTGAGGAATGAGATTGGAAAATAAATAATTCATGCGCTGAGGAATAAGATTGGGAAATAAATAATCTCATGCGCCTGAGGAATGAGATTGGAAAATAAATAATCCATGCAATTAGGAATGAGATTGGGAAATAAATAATCCATGCGCTGAGGAATGAGATTGGGAAATAAATAATCTCATGCGCCTGAGGAATGAGATTGGGAAATAAATAATCCATACAATTAGGAATGAGATTGGGAAATAAATAATCCTTGCGCTGAGGAATGAGATTGGGAAATAAATAATCTCATGCGCCTGAGGAATGAGATTGGGAAATAAATAATCCATGGAATGAGATTGGGAAATAAATAATCTCATGCGCCTGAGGAATGAGATTGGAAAATAAATAATCCATGTGCTGAGGAATAAGATTGGAAAATAAATAATCTCATGCGCTGAGGAATGAGATTGGAAAATAAATAATCTCATGCGCCTGAGGAATGAGATTGGGAAATAAATAATCTCATGCGCCTGAGGAATGGGATTGGGAAATGAATAATCTCATGCGCCTGAGGAATGGGATTGGGAAATAAATAATCTCATGCGCCTGAGGAATGAGATTGGAAAATAAATAATCTCAGCGTTGCCGGGACTTCATGGCGCATGGCCTCCCGGCGCATGGCCTCCCGGGCTCATGGGGTTCCTGGCGCATAGGGTTCATCGTCCCCAAACAGCAAGTTCAGCCATGAAAGTCCTAAAAACTTGCTATGGCCATAACTTCCTCATCCGAAGTCGAAATCAAGAGAAACAAAAGCCAAAACTGAATGAAATTGAATTCTCTACAACATGGAACTATTAGTTTTCGGAAATAACCAAGTTTTAGAGATCAAAACCAAAAAAAACTAAAAATGTATCAAACTTAGATCTACAACAAATAAGCCATGAAAATTGAAAATGCTAAGTACTAAAGAGACTTAGAATCAAATAGGGAAGATGATGGAACGATAAAAATAGGGATCCATCAAGAAGCAAGTTGGCACTTGCCTTGCTCTCTTAGGTTGGTGGGAGAGTTATGAGGAAGAAGAAGAGTAATGAAGAGAGAGAAATGGTTTGGGGATTTAAATGAAGGAGTGGTGGTAGGTGGGGGTTTATTTCGGTTCATGATGAACCAACATAATTAAACCAATCTGAGCCAAACCCATAGCAAAGCTAAAGCAGAGTATAAAAGCAGAAAGTAAAGTGCAGAAATAAAATTGCAGGAAATTAATTAACAGAAAATTAAAGAAATTTAAATACAGAGCAATACATGATAAATATTAAATGAATACATTCCAGCAGTACATGTATTTAGAATACGTATTCTGGGAACGGGAAGTGACATATATTAACAAAAAAAGCTCAAAAAAATCAAAAAAATCAAAAAAATATGAATAAACTGAATAAATCGAAAATCGAACCGATTTAATTCGGTTCGGTTTCGGTTTTGCTTATTCGGTTTCGGTCCAATTCAATTTTGGGTTATTCGGTTCGGTTTAAACCGAATAAACCGAATGCTCACCCCTATGCCGGAGAGGGGGGTGGGGGGGAGTAGTAGCCGAGGAGGGGGGGGTGTCGGGGCCGGGTTGAGGGGGGGGGGGGGGGGGGGGGGGGGGATGGCCGCTGGGGGAAGAGGGGGGGGGGGGGGGTAGCAGTAGGCAGGTGGGGGTGGGGGTGGGGGTGGGGGGGGAGGGTACTTGAGATAGGGTATTAAGTTAGTATCTATTAAAGTTGAGGGTATCAAGTTGAAAATTTGTGATAGCTGAGGGTATCAAGTTGTAATTTAGTCTATTTTTTTTTAAAAAAAAGGAACGATCACACATGGATCTATATTCATTCGTCTCATTCGGATCTCAAAATTTTTCTATTTGTATTTTTATTATTATAAAATTTTAATCTAGACATGTATTTTTTGAGTTTTATCTACTATTGAATAATTGATGCTCAAAATTGTGAGCTTCACCTTCCATATGGCCTTCCATATTTGTGCAATCTACGATGTAGTGTAATATTGTAACGTTATCAAATGTATAACAACCAACTATCGTCATTATAAATGAGTAAAAAGTAAAAAGGTGTTCCCATTTGTATAAAACTTTCTAAAGGAAAACAATGTTTAAACGAAAAAAAAAAAAAAGAATTATCTTGACAATACAAAGCCCGTAAGTAGTCCGTCCAATGGATGGGCTCAAAAAAGAAAAATTGTACTCTCTGTCTCTCTGTGTCCATCATATATCATCCACTTCCGGTCCCATTAGGATCGTGCGAATGCACCCACCTTCGTGAGCCCGAAAGAGGACGAGCTTTCCCCCAACGGCTACTTCCCAACTTTTTAAACTCTTTCCCTCTGTTCGTTTGGCGCCCTTCTGATTCCCCCCCCGGTCCCACCAGTGGCAAATAACGGAACAGCAGTTAGGAAGTGGCGGGAGTTTCTTCAGGCCGGGGTGGGCGGGGAGCTCGCCTCGCCGGAGCACAGCAGCCCGGTGGCCCCCTCCCTGCAGTTTGCGAGCATGAGCTCGACGTTGACCATGTCCGGTCGGTCCGCCGGATCCGGCACGGTGCACAGCAGCCCCACCTTCAGCCCCAGGAGGAACTCCTCCCACTCCGTCGACTCCGGCCCCACGTCCAGCATCACCGCCTCCAGCAGCCCCTCGATCTTCCCCGTCCGCAGCTGCCCCTTCACCCACCTCACAATGTCCTCCTCCCCCTCTCCCCCCGCAAACATCCCCGCCCGCCTCCCCGTCAGCAGCTCCAGGAGCACGATCCCGAAGCTGTACACGTCCCCTTCCTTCGTCGCCCGCCCCGCCTCCGCCGCTTCTGGCGCCACGTAGAACGACGAGCCCACCGGCGTCGTCGATGTCGACGTCGACGCTGCCTCGGCCGCGGCGCCTTCCGTCACGACCACCAGGTCGAGCCCGAACTCCGAGAGGTGGGGCTGGAAGTCGGCGTCGAACAGGACGTTCTGCGGGCTGACGTCGCCGTGGACTATGCCGGCTACGTGGAGGAAGGCCAGGCCCTTTGCGACGCCGAGGGCAATGGCGTGCCGCATGGACCAGTTGACTATGCGGCCGTCCTGGTGGGAGGCTTCCTGGAGGAGGGCGACCAGGTTGCCGTTGGCCATGTAGTCGTAGATCAGCAGCCGGACGTCCGGAGGAGGACCGGCGTAGTATCCTCGGAGGACCGTCAGATTGGGGTGCTTCAGTTTGCCCAAGGTCTCCGCCTCCTTCCGAAAGAAGGCCTCTTCGACGATCACAGCTCCGTCCGCAGAGACCGAAGGCAGGCGGAGGATGGACAGCACAGTACCGTCGTCGTAGTAGGCCTTGAACATGAGACCGTGGCGGCTGCGGCCGAGCACATGCTCCTCGTCAAACTGTCGCGTCGCTTTCAGCGTCTGCGCGTAGGTGATCCTTTTACCGAACATCACCAACCTCGGACCGGGGACTTCTCCCCCATTGCCACCACTGATGGCGCTCGAGTCGCTTCCTCTACCGGCCGCGCACTTCTTGTCGCCGATGTTGCTGTCCAAGAACCGCCGTCGCCACCGCATGAGATGATAAGCACAGCAACAGAAGAAGAAGAAGAGGACCAGAGCCAGTGCCACCCCTGCTACGAGACTGAGCAGCAGGATCAATCTCGCTCTCAACTTTCTCTTCTTGTGACCTCGGCACCTGCTCATTGGCGACCCGCATAGGTTACGATTTCCACTGAACACCGACGGATCATCAAACTGGGAGCCGATCATCGTGGGGATCTCGCCTTCTAGGTTGTTGTTGGACACGTTGAAGTATGTCAGCCTGACGAGTTGAGCGAGGCTGGACGGAATCGTGCCCGTAAGATTGTTCGCTGAGAGGTCCAGCGCCTGCA
Source organism: Iris pallida (assembly GCA_029216955.1). Lineage (NCBI taxonomy): Eukaryota > Viridiplantae > Streptophyta > Magnoliopsida > Asparagales > Iridaceae > Iris > Iris pallida. The sequence goes on along the minus strand of JANAVB010011799.1, from coordinate 4,035,909 downwards.
GTTCCGATAAGTTCGACAATGCACTAGGAATGCTGCCAGAGAGACTGTTCCGATCCAGCAGTAGTTCGGCCAGCAGCGAGCAATGCGAGACTTCCGAAGGGATCTCTCCAGAAAGATTGTTGCGGCCGAGGTCGAGCTCTTCCATCATGAAAAGCCTAGAAAGTTCGCCCGGAATGTTACCGGACAAATGGTTCGACCGAAGCTGGATGGTAGTGAGATCGGAGCAGTTTCCGAGCTCGGGCGGGATCGGACCCGAGACGTAGTTCCAAGAAAGCGAGAGAACTTGCAGCGACGGGAGGTACCCATAGGTGGCCGGAATCGAGCCAGAGAAGGCGTTGGCCGAGAGATTCAGATGCTGCAAGCTCAACATGCTGGCGAACCCTTCGGGGACCTGGCCGGAGAACTTATTTTCCGCGAGCGATACCACCTGAAGATTCGGCAAGCTGAAGAGCTCGTCCGGGAGCTCGCCGGACAAGTTCCTCTGCCCGCTGAGGTCCAGCATTGTCAAGGCGGACAACCTCCCAATCGCTGCAGGGATGCTGCCGGATAACGCATTCTTGCTCAGATTCAAGCTCTGCAATGCTGCGAGATTCCCGATCCCCGCCGGAATCTCACCGGATATCCCGTTCCCAGCAAGATCCAGCACCTTCATATTCGCAAGACGGAGTATCTCCTCCGGCACGGCCCCGGTCAGCCGATTCCTCCCCAGAGAGAGGGTCTCGAAACTGGAAAGGTTGCCGAGGCTCGCGGGAATGGAACCACGGAAACGGTTCCCGCCAAGAAAGACGCTCTTCAAACCCTCGACCCCGCCAAGAACCTCAGGAACGTCCCCGGAGAACCCGTTGTCAGCAAGATCAAGAACCCGCAGCAAGCTGCAATTCGCGATCCCTGCGGGCACCGTCCCGCTCATCGAATTCCTCCCGAGCCTCACCTCCCGTACCGCCGCCAGGTTCCCGATCCCCTCCGGCAGGTGGCCTCCGATCGAATTCCCCGACAAGTCCAATATCGTCAGCGCCGGGAACCTGACCACCCAGTCCGGGAAGTCCCCGGCGACCGCATTGTCCCTCACGTCAAGAACCTCGAGCACGGTGGAAGCGGACGCGGCCGGCGACGGCGGGGGCGCCAGCTCGGTGAGGCGGTTGGAGCCGAGCTGGACGATGCGCAGCGCCGGCGGGGGGCTGGAGGGGGAGGAGGGGTCGCGGAAGAAGAGGGAATGGGGGACGGGGCCGGAGAGGCTGTTGTTGGACAGGGAGAGGACCTGGAGGGTCCTGATGCGGCCGATCCCGGTGGGGATGATTCCGCGGAGGTTGTTCCCGCTGAGGCTGAGGTGGAGGAGGGAGGAGGAGTTTGCGAGGAGGGAGGGGATGGTGCCTTGGAGTCGGTTGGAGTCGAGCCAGAGGTAGAGGAGGGAGGGGAGGGAGGCGAGGGAGGGGGGGAGGACGCCGGAGAGGCGGTTGAAGGAGAGGTTTATTAGTTGGAGGGTGGGGGAGGAGGAGGGGAGGTCGGGGGGGACGGCGCCGGAGAGGGAGTTGGAGGAGAGGTCGAGGTAGCGGAGGTTGGGGGGGAGGGCGGCGGGGACGGGGCCGGAGAGGGAGTTTCCGGCGGCGTTGAGGATCTGGAGGGAGGTGAGGTTGGAGAGGAGGCCGGGGGGGATGGGGCCGGAGAGGGAGTTGTGCTGGAGGAAGAGGGAGCGGAGGCGGGGGAGGGAGGAGAGGAGGGAGGGGGGGATGGGGCCGGAGAAGTTGTTGGAGCGGAGGGAGAGCTTGGCGAGGAAGGGGAGGGGGGAGAGGGGGGCGCGGGGGAGGGGGCCGGAGAGGCGGAGGCGGGGGAGGCGGAGGGAGACGACGCGGTGGAGGAGGGGGTCGCAGGTGACGCCGCGCCAGGAGCAGGGGGAGAAGGGGAGGGCGGGGTCCCAGGAGGAGAGGGCGGAGAGGGGGTCCTGGATGGAGGACTTGAAGGCGAGGAGGGCTGAGGCCTCGGGGGAGGCTTCCGGCGGGCGGGGGAGGAGGAAGGCGGAGACGGAGGTGGAGGGAAGGAGAAGGAGAGAGAAGAAGAAGAAGAAGAGTGGTGTTCTTGATTTTAGCATTGTTTCTTTTCTTGAAGAAGAAGAAGAAGAGTGGTTTTGGTTTTATTCATATGAGAGAGAGAGAGAGAGAGAGAGAGAGAGAGAGAGAGAGGTGTCAATATGTATGTAATGGTGGTGATGGAGAGGTTCTTGTAGGGGAGAGAGGAGGTGCAGACCGTGCAGTGGAGGTTTTAGTTTGCTCGGACTGTTGGTTTTGTTTCCCTCCTCTCTAAGTATATACTGTACTGGTAATCAAAATATAATACACTAGACTAGTATTGTATATATAGTATACTACTACCTCTTTGCAGAGACGAGTGGCAAAGAGAGGGTTTTAGTATGGTATACTAATAAATATTGTATACTACTACCTTTTGATATGAAAAAAATATACCGTTTATTATTACTCGTATATATACGTATGTATCTTATATGTATTTTAAACAACTTCTAATTAATTTTTTTTTGTACTTGAAAAAGAGGTAAACTATATTTTTCTTAATTTTTTTAGATGTAGTTATCAAGCTGAGCTCATTAAATTTAATAAACAATTTTACTTAGTAAAGTTAATGACATATTTGAAAGAAAAAAAATTACGGTGAAGCCAACTATTTTATTTATTATTATTACTAGTATATATATATATACGTACCTTCAACGTATTTTATACTACTTGAAAGAGCAAATATCAGACTTCTTAATTTTGTTCTTCTATACATATTTACATAACTAACCGTATTAAATTTAATTTACAATTTTAATTAGTAAGCATAGATGAGAGTATTTTTGGAACAAAAACTTTCACGGTAAAACATATTTTTCATTATATAGTAGTATAGATAAATATAGATGTGGGCCTTTTTGGAAAAAGAACTTTCACGGTGAAGCTTACTTTTTTCATTATATAGTAGTATAGATTATTATTATTATTATTATTATTAGCATATATGCAAGTGTGTTATACGTATTTTAATTGTCTTCTAATTAACTTTGTATATACTTGAAAAAAGCAAAAGACACTGAAAGTTGTCTTTTAATTAACTTTGCATATACTTTAAAAAAATTAAAGACACTCAAATAATAAACTAATGCATTTGGAATACTAAAAGCTATATATTATACCCAACTATCCCTAGTAGATTTTTTATTTTATTTTATTGAAATAGATATGCAAGGATACTTTTTGAATGAAAAGTTTCACAGTAAAATCTAATTTTTGATATTATATAGTAGAATAGGTTATTATTATTATTATTATTATTATTATTATTATTATTATTATTATTATTATTATTATTGATTTACTTAATTTTTTAAGTTATCTTGTAGATAATTAGAGATTCTTCTCATTGGGCTCTGATAGGGTATTGCTATTTTGCCTGATTAATTTTGTGTGTATTGTTTTGCTTTTGCATGTATTGTTTTGTAAAGCAAATACAAATGCTGCTGAACACAAACTGTTCCTCTAATCTATAGTTTTTTTTATAAGCTTGTTCATTCTTAAAACAATTTTAACTCTTTTTAAAATTAATATCAATATCCGTGTCTTAACCCATTATTTATAGAAAAAATAGATTGCTTGTTGTCGTGCTCGTTCCTCATTCCTTCTCGTTTTCTTTTCTTATTGTTGCTTCAGTAGACGTTACTTTATTTTGTGTTATTCTTTAGGAAAAAAATTAACACAAAAGCTGGCTTGTTAGATATTGTACTGTCCCGAACTAATAGCTCTTGTTTGAATCGAGCTATGTTTGGTTCAAATTGAATTTGGATCCAGCTTGGAGGGGTATGATATAAAATAATTATGTTATCCAATTCTTAGAGGTTGTGAATTTTTAGCTCCACGTAAATCTTACGTATCAAACTGGGTCTCTAGAGAATTAAAGATAATAAAATAATTGTAGGATTTTGATACATATCGGAATAAATAACAAGGGCAAGTAGGATAGAGGACTTGGACCTAACCTAGAAATCGACTTGTCACATCATTGCACCAAAGTGGTGACAAATGTCCAAGAAGGATTTGAGGGGAGACTTGCATGAATGAGAGAATAACAGTCATGTAATCTTAAACGAAAATAATATTTTATTCGTAATTTATGATCATGGACATAGTCACAAGTCAAATTTTATTTGTTTTTTCTGTTTGCTCGAATCCACCATCAAATATCATTGCTAGTAAAATTTGACGGCGTAGATTTGCGGTTACATCGACTGTTATAGCCTACCCTACAACTTAGTAGGGTCTGATCATAAATATTAATAATACCAAAAGTATTCATCTTTCTTATTGTGATATATATATAGGGTGTATATGATATGAGCAACTAAATTTTAGTAACATGAAGCGAAATGTGGTGGATGTGACTCTCCACTAATTGCTTCATTTCCAGTGAGATATCTAGCTGATGAATTTACCTCTCTTTTTTTTAAAAAAATTCTTTATGAAAACAACTTCGATATTTAAAGTTGAAATAAAAGTGATATTTGTAGACATAGGACCCATAGACGGATATAATTTGTGTTAATTTATTAATGTTCCTATGTCTTTATTGTAGTAGTTCTAGAGTGGAATAATTGTGCAAGTATAGCAAGTGTATATATATAGGTTTTTTTTGGCGATGTCCGACGTAACGTATGAAACTTTGTGTATACTGCATTATATGTTTTTTTGGGTCTATTGTCCTCAATTTTCACACACACGCACCAGACCTCCCCTGCGATTTGATTCCAAGACCATCCGTCTAGTCAAAGAGGTTACACCTCTCCTCGCTGATCATAAGAGCCAGTTAAGTTTGGCACATATATAATTCTTGTATTTCTTACTTAGCAATTCTTGCATTGATTCAGTGGTTGCGGATAATTTATGCACAAGGAGGAGCTAGAGATTTTGTTTTGCCTAATTTCTCCAACGATATATATGCACAGAATCATGTCAACCAATGAAGAATGAGTTGGTATTCGTAGATCTTCGATATAAAATATCCACACGAGCATGTTCGTTTACACTACCAAAATACAGTAAATTAGCGACGGCACATTAGCGACGGAAAAGTTCCGTCGGCGTTAGCGACGGATTTGCGGCAAATAACCGACGACGTACCGACGACAAGCCGATACAATTTTTATTTTATTTTAAGGGGGAAAAAATATCGCTCATCCGTCGCTAGGGCGTCGGAGATATAGCGACGGATAAGGAGCCGTCGCCATGTAGTCGATTATTTGGCGGAAATTGTTGAGGAAAATGGCGGGACAATTCTTCGACTACATAGAGACGGATGTTCCGTCGGCAAGTATCAAAAAGAGCGACGGCCTAGCGACGGGTTTTAACCGTCGCTAGTCCGTCGCTAAATAAAGGGCCCAGGCTTAAATTGAAACGACCGGGGGGGGGACTTTTCACATTCCCCCCAAATTTCATTCTCTCTCCTCTCTCTCGCGGCGGTCGGCGACATCACTCTACTCTCTCTCTCTCCCGCGGCGGTGATCGACGACCTCTCCCAAAGGTAATCGCTCTCTCTCTCTCTCTCTCTCTCTCTCTCTCTCTCTCTCTCTCTCTCTCGGTGGTCGTGGGTGTCGTGGGCTGCCGGGGGCATCGTAGGCTGCGGGGGCGTCGGAGACTGCGGGGGTGGCGCGCGCGTGGCAGCGCGGGGCTGCGGCGGGCGTCGGGGGGCAGCGCGCTCCGGGGCAGCGGGGGGCGGCGGGGGTGGCGCGCGCGGCGCAGCGCGGGGCTGGGGGGCGACGGGGGGTGGGAGGGGAGGCGGGGTGGGAGGGGTGCTGGCGCGCGTGGGGCAGCGGGGGGGCGGCGGGGGGCAGCGCGCTCCGGGGCAGTGGGGGGCGGCGAGGGGCAGTGCGCTCCGGGGCAGCGGGGGTGGCGTACGCGGAGCAGCACGGGGTACAAATACAATGAGTAGTATCGGCGATATGACAAACCCTAGTTTAAGAAATAGGATATCGGCGATATCGGTAGTATCGGCAGTTTCAGATCGGTAACCCAATACCTTATTATGCTTTTACAACCTTACTATGCTTTCAACCTAGGTTCACAATATCGGTAACCCAATACCTTACCCTAATAAGGTAACCCAATACCTTTCCCTAATAAGGTAAACCCAATACCTTAGCCTACAATAGTCCCTGTAGGGGAGGATGCGGGTGGTTGGAGGGTGAGTGGGGGGTGGCTGGGGGGTGGGGCAGGGGGGACGAGGGCGGCTGGGGGAGGGTTCGAATTAGGGTTCGGGTTAGGGACATATAGTCCCTGCAGCCATTCTTCGGATACTATGGTACGACATGGTGATCGGGACATATAGTCCCTACAGCCATTCGACTGGCGAGATAGAAACTATGGTACGACATGGTGATCAGGACATAGTCCCTGCAGCCATTCGACTGGCGAGGCAGAAAACTATGTAGCCGTAGATAAAGTTGACTATCCTCCGACCCTCATCGCTCGGCAATGATGATATGACAGCCTATCACTATATCTTATATAGTAGTAGATGATGTCTTAGTATTACATTATGTGAGTTCATCTTGATTCTGTTACATTCTTCAGATACTAGATACGATAAGAACATATACTACACCATATGTACAGAACATAGATGATTTACACTAATATATGCTAGAATGAATTTTGGGTTGTGTTCTGAGCCATCCGTTCTCACACTTAAAACACATAGGAATTAGTAGTGTGAGAGCGTCGGAGAGAGTGAGAGCGCCGGAGGGGGGGAGGAGAGAGAGTGAGAGAGTAAAATGGTACAACATGGTAAAGTAGTACTGTATTTTGGCTCCAGCTCCAGCTCCATTAGCATTAATCTACGGTACGACATGGTGATCAGGACATAGTCCCTGCAGCCATTCGACTAGCGAAACAGAAACTATGTAGCCGTAGATAAAGTTGACTGTCCTCCGACCCTCATCCCTCGGCAATGATGATACGACAACCTATCACTATATCTTATATAGTAGTAGATGATGTCTTAGTATTACATTATGTGAGTTCATCTTGATTTTGTTACATTCTTCAGATACTAGATACGATAAGAACATATACTACACCATATGTACAGAACATAGATGATTCACACTATTGTATGCTAGAATAAATCTTGGGTTGTGTTTTGAGCCATTCGTTCTCACACTTGGCAAAAACTTAAATTTTTTGTACTTTATCTGCTTTCGAAAATGTACTCAAATTACATGATGGTTCCTTTAGTTAGATTGCTTATGTTATAATTATATTATTTGTGAATATCGATCTTACTAGATGGCACCCATGACCCGAGGAGCGGCACATCGTTTGAGAAAAACAGTGAATGCTGAGGTGGCTCCTCCTACTGTTAAGGAGAAAGTGGCACCGGTAGCTAGTGAGACCGGAAGTTCTATTCATCCAGCACCGGTAGCTAGTGAGATCGGGAGTTCTATTCATGCAGCACTTGTAAGGGACTACATCTTTCCTCACGCCAAAGATCCCACTTATTCGAGGTGGTTGCGTGATCGTATCACTGAGCGTTTGCGTGAGCTGCGTGGTTCTCATTAGCTATATATTAGTACTTATTTGTATTGGACTATTTGTAATGGGTTATTTTTATATTAGACTATTTGTATTGGACTACATATATAAATTAGTACTGTGTCAATCTCTGGATTGTATTGGACTACGACATGGTGATCAGGACATAGTCCTTGCAGCCATTCGACTGGCGAGGCAAAAACTATGTAGCCGTAGATGAAGTTGACTGTCCTCCGACCCTCATCCCTCGTCCCACAATGGTTGTGGGACGAGCACGGATACTTAGACAAAGGAGACCACCATGCTGTCAGGAACCTCTCACTCGAGCTCTACACGTAGGATGTCCACTTGAGCTCCGGTGTAAAGTTTTAGCTCAGAGCAAGAATCAGTTGACGGAGCACATCCACCATGCTGTCAGAAAAAAATAGTAACGGTGAGAGATCCATCTGAGTAGGACGTATACTCTGATAATATCTCCTCCAACACTCAATCCTACTACTGATATCATTCTTGTAAAGGTGATCTCTCAGAGTATACGTCCTACTCAGATGGATCTCTCAGAGTATCCTCTTCGGTTGGGTTGTGTTCTGAGCTATCCGTTCTCACACTTAAAACACATATGAATTAGAACTGTGTTTTGTATTTTCTCTATTTAGCGACGTCTTGAGGCATCGCTGATTTGACAGATTTTAGTAGTACATTATGTGAGTTCATCTTGATTCTGTTATATCCTTCAGATACTAGATACGATAAGAACATATACTACACCATATGTACAGAACATAGATGATTCACACTAATGTATGCTAGAATGAATTTTGGGTTGTGTTCTGAGCCATCCGTGTAATGCATGTGGTTCGTATTACGTATTTTGGAATACGTGTACGTATTTTATCTTGTATTGCATGATTCCTTGCTTAGTTTTCTTCGTGGCTTGGTTTATTCTTGGGTTGGTTCGGCTTGGCTCGATTTGCTTTGGTTCATTATGAACCAAAGGGTGAACTCCCTACCTACCACCACCACTACCATTTATTAACCCCCACTTCCTTCTCTCTCTTCATTACTCTTCTTCTTTCCTCCATTAACTCCTCACCTACCAAAGAGAGGGAGAGAGAGGTCTAGGCAAGTGCAACTTGCTTCATGGAGGAACTCCAATTTTATTGCTTCATTCTCTTCCTTACAGCATTTTAACTTACTTTAGTACTTGGCATTTCCACTTTCCATGGCTAGATTCTTGTAGATCTAAGTTTATCTTATTTTCGGATTTCTTGGGTTTTGATCTACTTAATCTTGTTATTTCTAAGTTTTGGTGGTTCTATGTTGTAGAGAATCTCGTTCTACCCCATTTTGACCTATGAAAGTCCGGATTTGGGCTCCGGATGATGGAGTTATGGAGCTTGAGAACTTGGCTCTCATGGTGTTCTTCTTCTCGGAATCTTAGAGAAGAAGAACAGTACTTGACTTGACCGCATGAATATTTCATGCGGCAAGTGATTCCCCTAACCGCATGAATTATCCTGGCCGCATGAGCCCCCACTTGAGTTCAGCCGCATAGGCACATGACCCTACTGACCGCATATGCCACTCTTCCAGCCACATAGGTCTCGACATAATCCGAACCGCTTGAACCTGGTCCACTTATAGCCGCATATAACTTGTATTCCCCTTGACCGCATAAGCTCCTGAATTGACCTGGCTACATGGGTTCCTAACTGAGCCGCATGCACCCCCTTCATCTCCTGGCCGCATAAGCGCATGGCTCGTCCAGCCGCATAAGACCTTGCTCCCTGCAGACCGTATGAAGACCTTATATATCTAGCCGCATATGCACCCGCATCCTCAGCCGCATGAGGCCGAGTCCATCCTCAGCCGCATAGGGTCCACCCCTCCCCGCTAACCGCATATGACCCTCCTCCTAGCTCAGCCGCATGCGCCTGACCCTATTTAGCCGCATGGGTTGTTCTCTTTCCAGCCGCATGAGGTCATTCCTGGCCGCATATGCCTGAGCCGCATGGATCTCCAATAGCCCTGTGTACTATTATTTTATTATTATTTGCCCATGTCTTGTAACTCCCCTATTGTATATTTTTATGCCCATTTTATATCCTTACGTCTTTTGTCCTGAACTTGATAAATCACGATTTGATTGACATGATTGAAATGACAATTGTACATGGCATGGTGTGACAAGGATCTAGCATGACACGACAGTGACCCGTAGTGGTGCACTCCTGACAAGTAAACCTGACATGACCTGATAGTGGCCCGTCGTGGCGCACTCTTGACCAGTAAAACCTGACATGATATATCTTGATAAGCTGTTGCGACGGCTACATGACATGACATGACCTATATAATTAACCCGGACACCGTGGGCGATTGTGCTTGTACAAATAATCCAGTCCTGTCTTGCATCATGTCTAGGAGGGGACTCCTAAGTACCACGGCCAGGAGTACCTACTGAAATGGACTAAGGCTAATAACTAGATTAATACATTAGTCATAAAGAGATCTCCCAGCTACAGGCAATCCCGTTACCTGGGCGCGCCTGGGATCTGTAGCCTGCCGTCGAGTAGGGCACATTTCTAGCATACTGTCATGTGTTACACCCTTCAAGCTACCTAAGGGTACATGCGTTTCCTGGACGATGTACCCACCTGAATTTAACCCCTAATTTTCGACCAGGGTAACCTGGATGGTCTGCAGGGCTTGTGGCTGTGGAATAATCTCACTGCATCTTGCTAGTAATTAGGCCTGTGATAACCCTAGTTAGTTAAAGTATCAAACCGTACTCATTGCTTGGCCGTGATTGATTGAATGGGGAATAATCTGTCTAGTCTTGATCCTGTACAAGATTGTTACATGTCCTGATTTTCTTACATTATCTTGCTGATAAATGGAAGAAACCAAGTTCGGTTCAGACGAAGGGTTACAATTCCGGTCCTTGTTTGGTTTAAGGATTGTAACCTGGATATCTGAATGGTCCCATGGTTATCTTACCGTATATCCTCGTGATGTTGTATTTTTTTCAGTTATTATATATTATTATCTTCTGTGCTAATTGCTGGTTTTAGTTCCTAAGTGAAGCCTCCTTTGTGGCACTTGCTCTTTCTGGGGTCTGACCCAGCTGGTTTTGTATGGCCAGATTTCGGAGCAGCTCCAGAGGATCTACCGACTTTTCAGCCCGATGGTGGCGACTAGACGTAACCAGGGCAACGAGTGGATTTATTTTTGATCTCCCACTTTATTGTAAAAATATTCTTTTGAGACGTTTAGCCGACGAGCACCTGTTTAGCTCGATTGTACTTACTTACTGTCTGCCTACGGGCTGTAACATGATTGACAGATGCTAGGGTTGATCATGTATGACTAAAACTCTTGCTAGTCCTAACATTTTGTAACGACTAGCTTCACGATCAACTGAATATGTAATGTTTGGGACGCCTTACTATTGTATATTTGGTGATCTTACATATTGTAACATTTACTTACTTGCTTGTGATTGAGACACTAGGCTTGTTCATGACCTTAAGAGACTGTTGGCTTATAGTTAAACCCTCATGTATCTAGACAGCCGTGACCGTATAGCGAGATGGAATCCATTTCATATACATAGCTGGCTATGTCTGCCCCCGCTCTCCAGTATTCTGGTTCTGGGGCGTTACAATCCGTTCTCACACTTGGAGATAAATCAAATTTTTGCTATTTTATCTGACGCACAAATACCGCTCGAGTGAGCCAAAGACATCCAGCCACTTCCCTCCCTCCACCTCCGTACCTAGTGGAGGAGTATATTCGTCGGTCGCAGCAGGGATTACCACCACCGGGCAATCGAACTCCTCCTCCTCCTTAAAGTATTGTAATTAAGAAAATTTGGAATATTTGTGGGAATTTTGGAATATTTGTGCTATGATCGGATTATAACGACGGATATTAGGTCACTCTTCAGGATAATTGATGTCTATTTTATATTAATTTGGTTTGGTCTATATGATTCTTCGATAATTGGTGTGCATTAAATTCGTATGTGCATATTTGGTCTATGTGATTATTGGATAATTGGTGTGCATTATATATTTGGTCTATGTGATTGTTGGATAATTGGTGTGCATTATATATTGGTTTGGTTTATGCATATTTTTGTGAACAGGGAAAGTGCTGTAATTTTTTTCAAAAAAATCTCAGTTAGCGACGGACTAGTGACCGGTTAGCGACGGATATTTTCAGCTCCATTTGTATTAATCTACGGTACGACATGGTGATCAGGACATAGTCCCTGCAGCCATTCGACTGGCGAGACAGAAACTATGTAGCCGTAGATAAAGTTGACTGTCCTCCGACCCTCATCCCTCGGCAATAATGATACGACAACCTATCACTATATCTTATATAGTAGTAGATGATGTTTTAGTATTACATTATGTGAGTTTATCTTGATTCTGTTATATCCTTCAGATACTAGATACGATAAGAACATATACTACACCATATGTACAGAACATAGATGATTCACACTAATGTATGCTAGAATGAATTTTGGGTTGTGTTCTGAGCCATCCGTTCTGATCAAGCATCTTCCTTCTCCTCACCTCCACCATGGCTCTGAACCCATCTGCTCCTCCCTACTTCCCTTCTTCTTATTTGACTCTCTCAGCCACATATGATATCCACCTCAAGTATAGAGTCGGAGGAGAAGAAGTGGGCAGGAAGAGGAGGGGGAAGCAGCACAGCCGGCGGCATGACCCGGAGGAAGTACAGAGGTTTTCTTTAACATCCGTAGGAGAACTATAAGGATATATCTTTTCACAATATGTCACCTTGTCAAAGACCCTTAATGTGAATATCATGTTACCGCGGTGTCGGAAGACTAACATGTCATAATTTTTTAAGCCGTGTGTTTTAACATAATCCTCCCAACTCTTTCCTCCTTGTAGTAATCTTGCATTACTACATAGCAGGAAAGAGTTTGGAGGATTATGTCAAAACACACGGCTTAGAAAATTATGACATGTTAGTTTTTTGACACCGCGGTAACATGGTTGTCACATTAAGGGTCTTTGACAAGGTGATATGTTGTGAAAAGATATGTCACGCCCCAGAACCAGAATACTGGAGAGCGGGAGAATGACTCAGCCAGCTACGTATTACGGGTAGATGAACACCGTATAATACGATCAATGCTGTCTAACCAGACGAGGGGGTGCATACTACATGAAAGTCTTACTATGGTCACTTCACATCTATTGTCTCAATCATTCGAGCAAGAAACAATAATAAAGAACATGTGAGATAAAGCAGTAAGGCGTCCCAAACGCTCAGTCAAAATGTTCTTGATATCTGGCTTTACAGAATATAGCCAGATGATGAAGCAAGGTATACACAATTGTTTATCAGCTGCAGTCTGACTTAGTTACAATTATGTAAAAGTAAGTACAAGACAATCCGACTAACATGTCGGTGCCAAACGGTAAGGTATTAAGTAAATAACAAAACGAGCGGGGAAGTAAGGAACCCACTCGAGTCCTCCTGCGATCATCCCTCTAGTATTGACCATCTTGGAGGTGGAAGTAAGCTGAGCCCTAGGGGACTGGCTCTAAATCTGGCCATGCAAAACGAGAGAGGTTAGACCTCTAATAGCAAGTACCGCAAGGAAGCACGATATGAGGGATTAAAACCAGTAATGAGAAAATATGATAAATAGATCTCTGCTTTCTACTGGGATTCACATAGTATCACGACACTTCGAACCAACCTCCCAACCAAACAAGGACAGAAGTTGGCACGTCATGTCCTGACATTCTGATCATCTCAGTTAGGTAACAGAGGAGATACAGTACACAAACAAATTAATTTAAACGGCCATTCAACTACTACGGCTTGCTACTGTGAGTTCCAAGTTATCCTGGAAATATGTAATAAGGATTCCTCAGTTCTTACTATGTACGAGCAAGGCTAGTCTACCCAATCAATCAATTGCGCCAATCATGAATTAGACGAGTCCCAGCGGGACGCCCGTCATCAATATACAATATACAATAAATATTATAAGCAGATACCGCTCCCTGTTCGTGTGGCAGATTTATAGTATCTGTGGGAACCAGCCGGCCTGTCGGGCACTTAATAGTCCCAAAGAGGGCTGCCATGTAAGAACTCGGGAATCCATTCTCTCCATGCAATCATTATTTTATTTAACTTAATAGCCCCTATGTTGATTGAAATCTCATGCCGTGGATCATGGTTATTCAGAATGAGTACTTACGTACAGAGTACGATATGCCCAACTCTACAACCATACCCGTACGGTTATGTTGTAGGTCTTACATAGCGTAATGCAACAATCAAAACTAACCACGAAATAATCATGCCTTGACCATAAAATATACATGCTACTTTTGTAGAAAAATAAATAAATTGAAGCCTGCACATGCCTGTATGTCAATATTCAGGATCGGCCAATCGATTACAATAGTTCATAGTTAATATGAACGTGTCTCATTCAATTCAATAAGACGACTAGCCAGTCTCTTAGTTCCAACTAGGAACGCATGATCAATTTATTAGTCAAGATAACAATCAATGTCAATTCGGGACAAGAACCAGCCAAAAAGGCATTATGGGCTATAGATGGATACCTATCTACTGGAAAATAAAATCTTATGCGGCTAGGAAATAAAAATCTCATGCGGCTGGAAAATAAAGATTTTATGCGGCTGAGAAATAAAGATTTCATGCGGCTGAGAAATAAAGATTTCATGCGGCTGGAAAATAAAGATTTCATGCGGTTGAGAAATAAAGATTTCATGCGGCTGGGACTGTTCTTCTTCTCCGAATTTTCTGAGAATAGAACCATGGAAGCCATTGCTTCCAAGCACTCTAAATTCGTCATTCCAAGCCCAAATCTGGACTTCCATAGGTCAAAATGGGGTAGAACGAAATTCTCTACAACATGGAACCATCAAAACTTGAAAATAACAAGGTTAGCTAGATCAAAACCCGAGAATCCGAAAATACAACAAGTTTAGATCTACTCAAATAAGCCATGTAAATTAAAAATGGTAAGTGCTAAAGTATCTAAGAATCCCGTGAGAGAGACAATGGAACAACAAAAATGGAGATCCATCAAGAAGCAAGTTGTACTTGCCTAGCTCTCCTAGGTTGGTGGGAGAGTTATGAGGAAAAAGATGAGTAATGAGAAGAAGTAAATGAAGAGAGAGAGAAAGAGTTTTAGGGTTTTAAATGGGGGTGGTGCTAGGTGGGTTCATGTTGAACTATCCAAGGCCGAAAAATAAACCAATTCGGGCCGAACCCAAAAGCAAAGCAGAAAGTAAAATACAGAAAAATAATTAGCAAAAAATTAAAGGAATTTAAATACAGAACAATACGTGATAAATATTAAATAAATACGTATTCTGGGAACGGAAAGTGACATCTCTACCCTCCTTAGAAAAATTCCTTCCTCGGAATTTCAAATCCAAGCAGGATGAGAACATCAAAGCTAAACTAATCTAAGCATAAGCAATTGAGTAAGCAATCATTTCACAATGTCAAGTAGCAAATAGCGTATCTATGTTTAACTATCGACGATACCAAGCAATTCTATTCATAAGGTGACAAGCATGAGGAGTTAAAACATTCAAGGTATACAGAGAGAGATGTACCTTGTGAGTCAAACAGGTGCGGATACCATGATCGGATATCATCCTCACGTTTCCACATTGACTCTCCTAAAGAGTGATGACCCCAAGCAACCCGAACAAGGCTGATTGTTCGATTCTTGAGTATCTTCTCTCTTCGGTCCAAGATGGACACAGGCTGCTCCTCGTAAGACAGGTTGGTACCAACAACCAGCTCAGAATGATCAAAGATATGGCTTGGGTCCGATACATACCTTCACAACTGAGATACATGAAATACGTCATGTACCTCTCGTAACGAAGGTGGAAGGGATAATCGATAAGCAACATCGCCTATCCTATCAAGGATAACAAATGGGCCCACGTACCGCAGACTCAACTTCCCGCGAACGCCAAACCTAATGACCCCACGGGTAGGTGAGATCCGCAAGAACACGTGGTCCCCAACAAAAAACTCTAGCGGCCTACGATGCTGGTCCGCCCAATGACGATGTCGATCCTGTGCAACTCGAAGTCGCTCTCCAATTTCCTTAACCACTTCAACGGTCTGGACAATCATTTTTGGGCCTAGCATCTTCCTCTCCCCGATATCATCCCATTCCAGTGGCGACCGACACTTCTTACCATATAGTGCTTCAAATGGTGCCATCTGGATACTGGCTTGATAACTATTGTTGTATGAGAACTCGACTAAGTGCAGGTGGCTCTCCCAAGACCCTCCAAAATCCAGAGTGCATGCTCGCAATATATCCTCTAAAGTCTGAATTATTCTTTCTGATTGCCCGTCTGTCTGGGATGGTAAGCCGTGCTAAATCTTAACTTGGTACCCAGACTATGATGTAAGCTCTTCCAGAAATGTGATGTAAAGCGGGTATCTCGGTCTGACACAATACTGACAGGGACTCCATGCTGTCTGACTATCTGTTGCATATACAACTCTGCCAACTTTTTTGTAGATTGCCCTACTCTGAAAGGAAGAAAGTGTGCCACCTTTGTAAGCCGATCTACTATCACCCAAATAGCATCTTTACCACTTGGTGATCTCGGTAAACCGGTCACAAAGTCCATTGTGATGTGTTTCCACTTCCATTCTGGGATATGAAGCGGTTGCAATAACCCAGCTGGCCTCTGCTGTTCTGCCTTCACTTGCTGACATACCAAGCAACGGAAAACGAATCTAGCTATCTCCCTCTTCATCCCGTTCCACCAGAAGTGTTGCTTGATATCTTGGTACATCTTGGTCCCTCCAGGGCGTACAGAATACTAGAAACTGTGAGCTTTTGTCATAATCTCCTGTCTGATATCTCCACTAGGCACACATAGACGCGATCCAAACCTAAGCGTACCATCTTCGTGAATTTTAACTCCTTTCTGAGTCCTGACTCACATTCTGCCCTAAACTTCTAAATCCTTGGGTCCTGCGCCTGAGCTGCCTTGATCCTGTCTACCAAGTCGGATTGAACTCGTAGACTCGCCAAAATTCCTACATCACTAGGAAGTATAACTTCGATGCCCATCTCCTG
Source organism: Iris pallida (assembly GCA_029216955.1). Lineage (NCBI taxonomy): Eukaryota > Viridiplantae > Streptophyta > Magnoliopsida > Asparagales > Iridaceae > Iris > Iris pallida. Next base: position 4,019,178 of record JANAVB010011799.1, on the reverse strand, counting down.
AAGGTCTTCTAAGATATGCTTCTGTATTGTCAACATAAATGCGTCGCCTTTCCTGCTAAGAGCGTCTGCTACCACATTAGCCTTGCCTGGATGATACTGAAGCTCCACGTCATAGTCCTTAATCAACTCCAACCATCTTCTCTGCCTCATGTTCAGCTCCTTCTAAGTAAAAATGTACTTAAGACTTTTTATGATCTGTGTACATGTCCACTCGATCACCGTATAAGTAATGCCTCCATAGCTTCAAAGCAAACACTACTGCTGCCAACTCCAAGTCATGAGTTGGGTAATTCTTCTCGTGGTCTCGAAGTTGCCTAGATGCATACGCTATCACCTTCCCATGTTGCATGAGGACACATCCAAGTCCTTTACCTGACGCATCACAATATACAGTAAAACCTCCGGGTCCAACTGGCAATGTAAGAATAGGTGCTGATATCAACTTCTGCTTCAGATTCTCAAATGATGCCTGGCATTCTGTCGACCAGATGAATGGTACATCCTTCCGTGTCAAGCGGGTCATGGGTGCTGAAAGCCTTACAAAGTCTGATACGAACCTTCTGTAATATCCTGCCAATCCTAAGAAACTCCGTACATCAGCTATGGTCTTGGGTACTGGCCAACTCTCTACTGCTTCTACCTTCTTGGAATCCACTGCTACTCCAGCTCCTGATATGATGTGACCCAAAAATGAAATGTGATCCGTCCATAACTCATACTTGCTGAGCTTGGCATATAACTGGATCTTTTTCAGAACTTGTAACACTTTCCTGAGGTAGTCTTCATGCTCCTCTTTACTAGCAGAGTATACAAGAATGTCGTCGAGAAACACCACGACAAACTGATCTAAGTACGGCATAAAGATGCGGTTCATCAAATCCATGAATATTGCTGGAGCATTGGTCAAACCAAACGGCATTACCAAGAATTCATAATGCCCATATTTCGACCTGAACGCTGTCTTGGGAATATCCTCCTTCCAAACTCTCACTTGATGATACCCTGAACGAAGATCTATCTTGGAGAAAACTCTAGCCATGCTCAACTGATCAAAGAAGTCGTCGATCCTGGGTAATGGGTACTTGTTCTTTACTATTGCCGCGTTAAGCTTCCTGTAGTCAATGCACAATCTGGATGACCCATCCTTCTTCCCCACAAGTACCACTGGTACTGCCCACGGTGATATGCTAGCTTGGATGAACTTCTTCTCCTTCAGTTTCTCTATGTGCTGATATACCTTGGCCTGCTCTGAATCCGCCATTCTATAAACTCGATCTGATATCGGTTTAGTTCCAGGTGCCAATTCTATGCTGAACTCAATATCCCTAACCGGTGGTAGACCTGGAAGTTCTTCGGGAAATACGTCCAGAAACTCTTCAACTACCTTCGGAACTTGAACTTCTTCCATTGCCGTCACTACTCCCTGCTCTTGTTGAGTTGCCACTGATCTGACTAAGGTGAACCGCTTCATGCCTGGAATATCAAAAGATACACTCCCTCTACGACAATCTATTGTCGCATGACTGTCTTTCAGCCAGTCCATGCCTAAGATAACGTCGAAATTTCCAACAGGAAATTCTATCAACCGGGCAGGTAAGGAATGCCCGTAAACTACAACGCTACATGCTAGAATAACTCTACTAACTCCTACGAGCCCACTACCAGTGAGTATATTTAACCTTCCTGGCAATGCCTCGAATTCTATTCCTAGCCGTGTTGCAAATTGTGCAGATATAAATGAGTGCGATGCTCCCGAATCAAACAATGCTACTGCGGGATATGAGGCGACGAGAATGTTACCTGCCACAACATCTCCCGATGCCAATGCCTCTTCCAAGGACAGAGTGAATGCCTGCCCTCGACCTCCTTGTTCGTTCCCATGCTGTGGCCTAGCTTGGTGCTGCTGCTGGTCCCTGCCTTGATGATGCTGGGGTGGTCTATGCTGGTGTTGCTGTATCGGTGGTTCCTGCTGCCGAAACATCTGAGCCCGTGTCATGAACGGGCGCTGTGCCAACGGTCTCACTGCTACCGCTGGTCCTCGATACTGTCCTGCCCCGGGTGCTGACAGAGCAGGAAATTATTGTACTGGTCCTCCTGACCTTGAATTCATGGGACAGGTGGTAACCCGATGATCTGGATTTCCACATATCAAACATTGCCCGTTCAATGTCCGACACACATCTCTAGTGTGTCCTACCTTCCCGCAATAAGTGCAGCCCGCTGGGGTTGCTGGTTCTTCCTCTGTTGCTGTTGTTGCTGCCTTGGTGGTGGTGCTGGTCCTCGCATTGCCACATCGTAAATGCGAACGCCAAGGGATGGGGCTGTGGTTCGGGGCACTGCTCCCCTCCTCCTTCAATCTGACTGTGGGATCTCTTCTGACCTCCAGTCCTTGCCGTGATCCTTTGAATGGTGATCTCATGCCTTCGGGTTGCCGTCAATACTTCATCAAAAGTATGGTAATTGTGCCCCTCTATCAATTACAAGAGCTCAAGATGAAACCCTTGCTGGAACCTCATAGACCTCTGGCTCTCTGTTGCTACCATCTCCGGGGCGAACCTACTCAATCTGCAGAACTCCGCTGCATAAGCATCTACCGTCTTGCCGGCCTGCTTGAGGTTGATAAATTTCTGTTGTAGCTCGAACTGCGCCACAACTCCATAGTACTTGGTCTTGAATCTTGCTGTAAAATCGTTCCAAGCCACAGGACGTCTGATGCCTACCTCCTCTGATTCCCACCAATCACGTGCGAGATCCTGAAGTAACAACTTCACTAGATCCACACGTTCTTCTGCCGGCACCTTAGCTGCTGTCAAAATAGCCTCAATATCCTTAAGCCATGCATCTGCTGAGATGGCATCCTCCGTGCCTTCGAAACGGCGGGGGTTATACTTGCAAAACCTGGCTGACGCTCCTGAATCTGTCCTTGCCCCTCTTTCTAATGTCGTCTGCAACCCTTGGTTGAGTAGTACATTCTGCTCTTGCAACTGAGCGTGCATGCGCTGCTGGGCTAACATCTGATGTTGCTGAGTTGCCATCATCCCTCTCATGATCTCCAGAAGGGCTGGTGTGTCCACTTCCACAGGGGTAGGTGGAACTGTTGGTGGTGGTGGAACCTCCGGATACTGCGATCCAGCTGCTGCTTCTACTATTACTTCTTCTTGGATAGTCTCTTGAGTTAGTATCGGCCCTTGTTGCTGACCAACATGGTCAGGTTGTCCGTGTTGCCCTTGTTGTTGTTGTCTAGTCCTGGCAGATGCGGACGAAGTGCCCCTAAGAAAAGGGACAAAAGAACAATCAAACGATCGGACAGGAAAGATCAATGAAGTCAAAGGATACCGGAATGTCAAGCTAGAGTCGAGAGTAACGAATCATGAGATCAAGGGGGAACATGTGTGATTGAGACATCCTATAAATTAAAATACTCCACAAGTCTGAAATCAGACCTGCATGGGCCACCACTAAAACCTTGTCATGCCCCAGAACCAGAATACTGGAGAGTGGAGGAATGACTCAGCCAGCTATGTATTATGAGTAGATGAATACCGTATAATACGATCAATGTTGTCTAACCAGACGAGGGGGTGCATACTACATGAAAGTCTTACTATGGTCACTTCACATCTATTGTCTCAATCATTCGAGCAAGAAACAGTAATAAAGAACATGTGAGATAAAGCAGTAAGGCGTCCCAAACGCTCAGTCAAAATGTTCTTGATATCTGGCTTTACAGAACATAGCCAGATGATGAAGCAAGGTATACACAATTGTTATCAGCTGCAGTCTGACTTAGTTACAGTTATGTAAAAGTAAGTACAAGACAATCCGACTAACATGTCGGTGCCAAACGGTAAGGTATTAAGTAAATAACAAAACGAGCGGGGAAGTAAGGAACCCACTCGAGTCCTCCTGCGATCATCCCTCTAGTATTGACCATCTTGGAGGTGGAAGTAAGCTGAGCCCTCGGGAACTGGCTCTAAATCTGGCCATGCAAAACCAGAGAGGTTAGACCACTAATAGCATGTACCGCAAGGAAGCACGATATGAGGGATTAAAACCAGTAATGAGAAAATATGATAAATAGATCTCTGCTTTCTACTGGGATTCACATAGTATCACGACACTTCGAACCAACCTCCCAACCAAACAAGGACAGAAGTTGGCACGTCATGTCCTGACATTCTGATCATCTCAGTTAGGTAACAGAGGAGATACAGTACACAAACAAATTAATTTAAACGGCCATTCAACTACTACGGCTTGCTACTGTGAGTTCCAAGTTATCTGGAAATATGCAATAAGGATTCCTCAGTTCTTACTATGTACGAGCAAGGCTAGTACCCAATCAATCAATTACGCCAATCATGAATTAGACGAGTCCCAGCGGGACGCCCGATCAATATACAATATACAATAAATATTATAAGCAGATACCGCTACATGCCCGTGTGGCAGATTTACAGTATCTGTGGGAACCAGCGGCCTGTCAGGCACTTAATAGTCCCAAAGAGGGCTGCCATATAAGAACTCGGGAATCCATTCTCTCCATACAATCATTATTTTATTTAACTTAATAGCCCCTATGTTGATTGAAATCCCATGCCGTGGATCATGGTTATTCAGAATGAGTACTTACGTACAGAGTACGATATGCCCAACTCTACAACGATACCCGTACGGTTATGTTGTAGGTCTTACATAGCGTAATACAACAATCAAAACTAACCACGAAATAATCATGCCTTGACCATAAAGTATACATGCTACTTTTGTAGAAAAATAAATAAATTGAAGCCTGCACATGCCTGTATGTCAATATTCAGGATCGGCCAATCGATTACAATAGTTCATAGTTAATATGAACGTGTCTCATTCAATTCATAAGACGACTAGCCAGTCTCTTAGTTCTAACTAGGAACGCATGATCAATTTATTAGTCAAGATAACAATCAATGTCAATTCGGGACAAGAACCAGCCAAAAAGGCATTATGGGCTATAGATGGATACCTATCTACTGGGAAATAAAATCTTATGCGGTTGGGAAATAAAAATCTCATGCGGCTGGGAAATAAAAATTTTATGCAGCTGAGAAATAAAGATTTCATGCGGCTGGGAAATAAAGATTTCATGCGGCTGAAAAATAAAGATTTCATGCGGCTGAGAAATAAAGATTTCATGCTGAGAAATAAAGATTTCATGCGGCTGAGAAATAAAGATTTCATGCGGCCGGAAATAAAGATTTCATGCGGCTGAGAAATAAAGATTTCATGCGGCTGGGAAATAAAGATTTCATGCGGCTGAGAAATAAAGATTTCATGCGGCTGAGAAATAAAGATTTCATGCGGCTGGGACTGTTCTTCTCCGAATTTTCTGAGAATAGAACCATGGAAGCCATTGCTTCCAAGCTCTCTAAATCCGTCATTCCAAGCCCAAATCTGGACTTCCATAGGTCGAAATGGGGTAGAACAAAATTCTCTATAACATGGAACCATCAAAACTTGAAAATAACACGGTTAGCTAGATCAAAACCCGAGAATCCGAAAATATAACAAGTTTAGATCTACAAAAATAAGCCATGGAAATTAAAAATGGTAAGTGCTAAAGTATCTAAGAATCCCGTGAAAGAGACAATGGAACAACAAAAATGGAGATCCATCAAGAAGTAAGTTGTACTTGCCTAGCTCTCCTAGGTTGGTGGGAGAGTTATGAGGAAGAAGATGAGTAATAAGAAGAAGTAAATGAAGAGAGAGAGAAAGGGTTTTGGGGTTTTAAATGGGGGTGGTGTTAGGTGGGTTCATGTTGAACCATCCAAGGCCAGAAAATAAACCAACTCGGGCCGAACCCAAAAGCAAAGCAGAAAGTAAAATACAGAAAAATAATTAGCAGGAAATTAAAGAAATTTAAATACAGAATAATACGTGATAAATATTAAATAAATATGTATTCTAGGAACGGGAAGTGACAAGATATATCCTTATAGTTCTCCTACGGATGTTGAAGAAAACCTCTGTACTTCCTCCGGGTCATGCCGCCGGCTGTGTGCTTCCCCCTCCTCTTCCTGCCTACTTCTTCTCTCCCGACTCTACACTTGAGGTGGATATCATATGTGGCTGAGAGAGTCAAATAAGAAGAAGGGAAGTAGGGAGGAACAGATGGGTCCAGAGCCATGGTGGAGAAGAGGAGAAGGAAGATGCTTGATCAGAACGGAGGAATTGATGGATGGAAGAGAACTAGAAAGCACGGATCCTTCTTATTGTGAAAACTGTAAGGAGTGAGAAAGGGAGGGGGTCTTTGATTTTTGCGTTCATCATCATTAGAGGAAGCAGCACTGGAAAAGTTGTGACGTTGATAGCATGAGAGAGGGAGAGGGTGAATGGAGGGAGGGAAGTGGCTGCATGCCTTTGGCTCACTCAAGCGGTATTTGTGCGTCATCTGGTGGTGCTCCTAGCTCCGGGTCCAGTTCCAGGCGATCAGTAGTTTCGTTTTTTTCAATTTTGGACTGTACTATATTTTTGACTTTGTACGTATTTGGGGATATTTTGTTTTTCGTTGAGGATACTGAGTTTGTACGTATTTGCGTTAATCTACGGTACGACATGGTGATCAGGACATAGTCCCTGCAGCCATTCGACTGGCGAGACAGAAACTATGTAGCCGTAGATAAAGTTGATTGTCCTCCGACCCTCATCTCTCGGCAATGATGATACGACAACCTATCACTATATCTTATATAGTATTAGATGATGTTTTAGTATTACATTATGTGAGTTCATCTTGATTCTGTTTATCCTTCAGATACTAGATACGATAAGAACATATACTACACCATATGCAGAACATAGATGATTCACACTAATGTATGCTAGAATGAATTTTGGGTTGTGTTCTGAGCCATCCGTTCTGATCAAGCATCTTCCTTCTCCTCTCCTCCACCATGGCTCTGGACCCATCTGCTCCTCCCTACTTCCCTTCTTCTTATTTGACTCTCTCAGCCACATATGATATCCTCCTCAAGTGTAGAGTCGGGGGAGAAGAAGTGGGCAGAAAGAGGAGGAGGAAGCAGCACAGTCGGCGGTATGACCCGGAGGAAGTACAGAGGTTTTCTTCAACATCCGTAGGAGAACTATAAGGATATATCTTTTCACAACATGTCACCTTGTCAAAGACCCTTAATGTAAATATCATGTTACCGCAGTGCCGGAAGACTAACATGTCATAATTTTTTAAGCCGTGTGTTTTAACATAATCCTTCCAACTCTTTCGTCCTATGTAGTAATCTTGCATTACTACATAGCAGGAAAGAGTTTGGAGGATTATGTCAAAATACACGGCTTAAAAATTATGACATGTTAGTTTTCCGACACCGCGGTAATATGGTTGTCATTAAGGGTCTTTGACAAGGTGACATGTGAAAAGATATATCCTTATAGTTCTCCTACGGATGTTGAAGAAAACCTCTGTACTTCCTCCGGGTCATACCGCCGGCTGTGCTGCTTCCCCCTCCTCTTCCTGCCCACTTCTTCTCCCGACTCTACACTTGAGGTGGATATCATATGTGGCTGAGAGAGTCAAATAAGAAGAAGGGAAGTAGGGAGGAGCAGATGGGTCCAGAGCCATGGTGGAGGGAGGAGAAGGAAGATGCTTGATCAGAATGGAGGAATTGATGGATGGAAGAGAACTAGAAAATACGGATCCTTCCTGTTGTGAGAACTGTGAAGAGTGAGAAAGGAGAGGGGGTCTTTGATTTTTGCGTTCATCATCATTAGAGGAAGCAGCACTGGAAAGGTTGTGACGTTGATAGCATGAGAGAGGAAGAGGGTGAATGGAGGGAGGAAAGTGGCTGCATGCCTTTGACTCACTCAAGCGGTATTTGTGCTTCATCTGGTGGTGCTCCTCCAGCTCCGGGTCCAGTTCCAGGCGATCAGTAGTTTCGTTTTTTCATTTTTGGACTGTACTATATTTTTGACTTTGTATGTATTTGGGGATATTTAGTTTTTTCGTTGAGGATACTGAGTTTGTACGTATTTGCGTTAATCTACGGTACGACATGGTGATCAGGACATAGTCCCTGCAGCCATTCGACTGGCGAGGCAGAAACTATGTAGCTGTAGATAAAGTTGACTGTCCTTCGACCCTCATCCCTCGGCAATGATGATACGACAACCTATCACTATATCTTATAGTAGTAGATGATGTTTTAGTATTACATTATATGAGTTCATCTTGATTCTGTTATATCCTTCAGATACTAGATACGATAAGAACATATACTACACCATATGTACAGAACATAGATGATTCACACTAATGTATGCTAGAATAAATTTTGTGTTGTGTTCTGAGCCATCCGTTCTCACACTTAAAACACATAGAAATTAGTAGTGTGAGAGCGCCGGAGAGAGTGAGAGCGCCGGAGGGGGGGGAGAGAGGAGAGAGAGTGGAGAGTAAAATGGTACGACATGGTGAATTAGTACTGTATTTTGGCTCCAGCTCCAGCTCTATTTGCATTAATCTACGGTACGACATAGTGATCAGGACATAGTCCCTGCAGCCATTCGACTGGCGAGGCAGAAACTATGTAGCCGTAGATAAAGTTGACTGTCCTTCGACCCTCATCCCTCGGCAATGATGATACGACAACCTATCACTATATCTTATATAGTAGTAGATGATGTTTTAGTATTACATTATGTGGGTTCATCTTGATTCTGTTATATCCTTCAGATACTAGATACGATAAGAACATATACTACACCATATGTACAGAACATAGATGATTCACACTAATGTATGCTAGAACATATTTTGGGTTGTGTTCTGAGCCATCCGTTCTCACACTTGGAGATAAATCGAATTTTTGCTATTTTATCTGACGCACAAATATCGCTCGAGTGAGCCAAAGGCATGCAGCCACTTCCCTCCCTCCACCGCCGTACCTAGTGGAGGAGTATATTCGTCGGTCGCAGCAGGAATTACCACCACCGGACAATCAAACTCCTCCTCCTTAAAGTATTATAATTAAGAAAATTAGGAATATTTGTGGGAATTTTGGAATATTTGTGCTATGATCGGATTATAACGACGGATATTCTGTTACTCTTCAGGATAATTGATGTCTATTTTATATTAATTTGGTTTGATCTATATGATTTTTGGATAATTGGTGTGCATTAAATTCGTATGTGCATATTTGGTCTATGTGATTCTTGGATAATTGGTGTGCATATATATTTGGTCTATGTGATTGTTGGATAATTGGTGTGCATTATATATTGGTTTGGTTTATCCATATTTTTGTGAACAGGGAAAGTGCTGCAATTTTTTTTTCAAAAAAATCTCAGTTAGCGACGGACTATTGACCGGTTAGCGACGGATATTTCCAGTTTTCGACTACTTTTCGACGAAATTTCCGTCGTAACTGGAGATTTGAAACTGTTTCCAGGTAGCGACGGTGGTCGACGGAATATCAGTCGGCAAAGTTATGATGGTATATAGTTCGACGGAATAGCGACGAAAAATCCGTCGACATGGTTCTGGAAAAGATTGACATTTCTAGAACATTGGCGACGGATAATCAGCCACAAATCAGTCGCTGTCTCGACGGTGTTGCGACGGAAAATCCGTCGCCATGGTTCTGGAAATGTCAAGCATTTCCAGAACATGGTCGACGGATAATCCGTTAGTATTCCGTCGCTAATCCGTCCTTTGTTAGCGACGGTGATCGACGGTCTAGCGACGGAATGATACCCTCTGATACAATGTTACGACGGTTTACCGACGGACTATCCGTCGCTACAGTCAACACAGTTAAGTATTTAATACTTGAAATGGACGAAAGTCCGTCGAAAAGTCGTCGCTAATGCATCGTATTGTGAAGACGAAAAGCCGTCGCTATTCCGTCGCTCTTCGACTACTTAGCGACGGCTCATTATTAGCGACGAGCTGATTGCCGACGGATTATTTTGGCCAAGATCCGTCAGTGATCGGTCGCTAATACTGATTGCCGACGGATGGGCGACGGATCTGGCCGTCGCTAAATAGACATATTTTGGTAGTGTTATGAGCATCTACAAGTTGTATGATTGTATATGACTCAAAAAATGGGAAGGCTCCAAAATTTGTAACTTTTGTAGATACTACTAATGTTAAATATCCATTTAGATTAAAGTGTTCCTTTTTTTAGAAATGAGTAACAATTTTCGTAGAAAGTGAGAAAATGCTTTTTTTAGGGTGGTTACTTTTTAGTATTTGTACATGGTCTTTATAATGTCAGAAATAATACTACACATGAGGGATCCATCAAGGTGTCTAATGGGCCATGCGGCTCAAAATTCGACTCGGTCAACGGCGGCCCCGGTTGGCTTGGTTAACGATCCGGTCCGATCCGATCCACAGAGTATACGGGTCCGAGCTAGGTCCGAGAAATCGGTTCGTTAGCCCAGACCAAGCCGACCCATTTTAAACACCGGTTCAAACGTCCAATCCGATCGACCTGGTCCGGGCAGGTCCGTCAAAGCCCAGTTCCGACTCGGTCAGTCTGGCTAGAACCCCCTTGCATGCCCTACCTATTAATATATAAACGTATATATATTTACTTAGCGGGGGTTAAATGACCATGATACCCCCTACTATAATCGTTTTCCTGAATGTTGGAGGGGTATTTTTGTAATTTACCCCCAAATTGCCATTATATTTTTGGAGGTTACTTATACCAAAATATTCCATTATTATGGTTGTTTCCTAGCCCCTTTTTCAGGGGTTGGGGGGGGGGGGGGGGGGGGAGGGGGGAGGTTTTTGGTCATTTTGTTGAAAAATGACTAAAATACCCTAATAGCAACAATTTTTTTTAGAGGTTTTAGGCATAATTTACGTACCCACAAATTCCTGTAAATTGGACATAATTTATCAAATTAACCACAACAATTTTTTTCATCTCTTGTAATATTTACAAGCAATCTAGTGTGAAGAAGCTATGTACTGTCCAATCTCAACCCGCACTGCAACAAGATTTGGCATCACTTTACGTAGTTTACAATGAGCGCGACACGGAAAGAAGAGACTCGATTAGAGTTCTTGTTGAATACTTGCATTGTAGGAAACGACTTAAATGTGACCATAACTATGGCACAAGGAATCTACTTAGGCATATGAAAAAGTGTATTAATATCTAGTAATCATATTTTTTCTTCAAAAAATATCTTTTATTATTGTTAGATATGTCATAGATATCGTTGAACATAATTGTAACTTATATTTGAGTATACAAACTTTATTCGGAGTATTACAAATAATTCTAAAAATAGATTAAAAAGCTGAAATACAAATATAAGTTGTATAACTTATGTAATAAAAATAATATATATTAAAAAGTATCTTATTTATGATATTCTTATGTATTAGTGCAATTAGTATGGGTCATTAATAAATTTTTTTTCTTTTTAACTCTTTCTCATTTTTTTTTGAATTATTTAATAAATCGGGACGGTGCGGACACAGCCAGTTTCAGCTCGGCTCGCCCCTTACTGAAATTATGTATGGGCTGCGTTTCTCCCCTTGATCTTCTGGTCCGGCACAGTCCAACTCTCCTCCGGGCTAAATCCGGTCTGGCCCAGTCAAACCGGTGAACTCTGGGCTCAGGCCGATAGACACCTTGAGGGATCCATGACTTTCAGTCCGGATCTAGCTACCTTCACCGAAAGGGATGCTGGATACCTCTATTACTACCATGAGTACAAGGCTTAAATTTAAATAATTTAGCAACAACCGAACCATGTGAAATGTGATGTTTGTATTATGGAATCGAAGACCCAATTGCGGTTGAAGTAAAGACGTCATTAATATATTACTCACGAAGAATTAGTTGGTAACTCATCCTAGGTGATGACCACACAGTACACAAACGAGTAGTGACCATCGCATGTACGAGCAGAATCAAAGTCATCTCAAAATATCTGGGGACCTAGACAAATTAAAGAAAGAAGATGATCACTCTTCCCCTTAAATCATGTCCCTAGATTAATTAAATAATTAAAAAAATGAGATAATTGTTGTTTTTCTTAAATTATGAGACCTTGTGTCAATTAAATAATTAATATATATATATATATATATATATATATATATATATATATATATATATATATATATTTTGTTCCATATATATACCATGGCATATAACAATATGTGGCAGCTTAATTATGGGACCCTAGGTACAAGTTTAAGTTAGTTACATGGTAGAAACGACTATGAGCAGAATCAACTGCTACGTCCATTGATCTGATCGCTATTAGTCATGGCATGTCTCTCCTTTCTTCCACTCTCACTTGATAATAAAACTCACAAATAACCATCCGACTTCGATGGTGTAAGTACATATACTTTGGTTCGGAAAAGAGAGGGTTCAAGATATTTTGCGGAAGGAAATTTTTTTTTTTTAAATTTTGAGTAGTTTAATGAGGAGCGAAAATGACTTGAGATAAGTGGATTGAAATTATTATTTTCTCTCTTTTTTTTTTTTGGTCGGACGTGGCCTTAAGGTATTATTTTTATTACACTCTTTATCTTTCAAATGTCTTCTAATAAAATTTAGTTTTTATAAACGGCATAACGAGCGACAAAATAAATATATAACTAATGATGGTAGTCCAAAATCTTAATATATGAGGGACATTACGGGCCGGGTAGTATGGGGTCTGCAGTCTGCTTTTAGTGCGTTTACAGTCAATGTGGGCCTTATTTTTGTGGGCCCTCGTCTGCTTCTCTCTCTCTATAAAACTAGCCGGCTTCAGCCTTTTTTAAGACAGAGAGAGAGAGAAGACACAGCAGCCGCCAGCAAGCAGCAGTGGTGGTGATATCAAATCAATATAATTTGCCGGCGGCGATGGCGGGAGCGATCACTCTGAGCAGCGGGTTCAAGATGCCGACGTTGGGCCTCGGGGTGTGGAGAATGGAAGGGAAGTCCATCAGAGACCTCCTCCACTCCTCCATCAAGATCGGTTACCGCCACTTCGACTGCGCTGGTCCGATCCCTCTCCCCCCCTCTCCTCTCTCTCGTCCTCTACTATTTCTTTTTTTTCCCATTCTTCTACCGTTTTTAAGTTCCACGTGTCCGTGTCGGACACGACGCGTTTAGGAAAACACATCCGGACACGCCGAAATATGTATTAGTATTTTGTGTCCGGTTTAACATAGATGCATGCACAAGTCTGGACCCTCCTGTTAAATAATATTTCTTTGGAAAAAAAAAAGGATTTTGCGATAAAAAGTAATGATAATACCTAATTTATGCAGAATCAGTTTTCTGTGTATTAGAAAATATCTCTTTGGGGAAAAAAATGTTCCTTTAGGAACACTGATTCTTATTTGTAGTAAAAGGATTTATTTGGAAGAATTCCATAGGGATTTGAATCTTCTTGTAAATAATTCTGGATATTTTTATGGGAAGCACTGCTATGAGTTGATACTGATAGCAATGGAACAAAGTTACTCAAAACAGTACTTCTCTAATCCACTAAAAATGACTTTATTTATGTTGGGGCTATGTTGTACGGACATGAACACAATACAAACGCGACAATATGGTCACAAAACTACTTTTGGAGTGTGCATTCGTGTCCAATATTTTATTCCCTATGGAGCGGGGCACGCACGCTGTACCGAATTTTGAAATGGCTTTGCTTCTTAGAGCATCATTAGTAAGGCCCATCCCATTTTCTAGATTCTAGATTTAGAATGTAGGAGCTCATTTTGTAGAATAATAAGTCTCATCCCTAGTTCCAATTTCTACAATTTCGGTCCCAACCCATCCATGGGTGCTAAGGGTTGGGCCTCCCAATTTCTAGATTCTAGATTGTAGAAACTCGTTTTATAGAATAGTAAGTTCCAATTTGGAGCCCAACTTTCTAGATTCTAAACTTTATATTATTTTTTCCTACATTAATTTTTGACCACACAATTTTTGGGACCGGAGCTCACTTTATCATTTCCTACTATTCTCATACAAACCCAACCCATTCTACATTTACCTTTTTTTTAAAATTTTGGGCTCCAAATTGCATTGGAGAGTCCCAACTACTAATGATGCTCTTAGTAGTGATGGGGATTCCTCAGAGCAAGTGCCTGATAATGTGTTTTAGACACGTCGGACAGCTCAAGATAACAAATCGATGCCTGGAATATGAGATTCCAAAAAGGCGAGCAAGAGAATACCATGAACGAGACGTAGATTTGGTCATGCACATAGTGTCAGGAGAATGACAACCCGATTTTAAAAAAGGACTTCCCAAACTTGTCTCTTAGAAAATCCTTTTTGTTTGGTTATCCAATGCAACATTATAGAGCTTGGATTTTCCTCATATTCTCACAACCTATACGTACTTGAGTTATATGATGGTGTTGATATCCACATAAAGGCTCTTAGTGACCTTGATAATTGATATCTGGGCCATTTAAACGGTTCCAACTGGAATCAAATCTCACTCTTTGGGTTATATAATGGTGTAAATACAAATAGCGACGGAGCCTATCACAAATTTTTGGGGTCAGCTAGATGATTCATTTTATTCCGAACAGCTATTTAGCGTACATTAACCACTTGTGTTCTCACTATCTCAGTCCATGTTCATTTCTATTGGGAACTTGGATAAACATAAGTTATTTTGTTTATCAAATTAGCTAGAATGATCTGTTGAATTGGTTTTGTCCAAACATATCACAAGTTTGCTTTATAATAGTTATTCTATGTACACCATTACCCATTACTTGTGAAGATCGCTTTCACTAAAAATGTCATTTATTTCACATTTCTTAAAAACATTTTGAGACCTACAACTTTGATAGGCTAGAGATGAAGGTGTAACATCAGTTCTCTGCCTTCTCTCCTGAGAACCACAAAAGGATATCGTATTTGCATGCTAGAAAGATATCAAATCTGTGTTCGTAGGTTGTGTTATATATATAAATTTCTTTGAGTAGGTGAAGTCTTGAGAAGGATTACTTTAGCGACTTAAATGACAACATCCGCATATGTTTGGCACACGACAGGAAAATGGTCTGATTGCAGGACTTTCCAGTATTATTTTATGATGAAATGAATAATAGCAGTCTGGAGTGTCCTTCTATCATAATTTACTGTCATAGCAGTCTGGAGTGTCCTTCTATCATAATTTACTGTTATTGTGTATAGGATATGCCCAACAGTGGCAAAGCCAAACCCTCTAGGGTATACAAAGGTTGAGGATCTATTTCTTGGACCTTTCTAACGTGGATTATGATAGTATGCTTATGCCATTAACATCCACTGTCACTTCAGTCTGTTCTGATTTGTCAAGCATTGAGCGAATAATCTTACATATTACAATACAGTGGTGTCAGTCAAGTTGGTGGTAAATTCGAAGGTTTTCCTGTGCATATTCTCTTCAAACAAACTTTGATTTTGTTGGCCATATAACTTGCGTGAACGGGTATCATGGTGGAAATATGAAACTCACCTGATTGTGGCTGTTCATTGGGGATGCAACTGCATTGGGTTTTAATTCAGGCTGTGATTGTCTACTAAAATTTCCTTCAATATTCAGATGACTGCTACTTCAGATTTTTCCTCCTCTCAGGAGTTCCTTTGAATGTGTTAGATATCTTGTGTTTGATGAATGCATGGTGTTTGCAGCTGACTACAAAATGAAGCCGAAGTTGGTGAGGCTCTTGCAGAGGCCTTTCGGACTGGTCTTGTCAAAAGAGAGGAACTTTTTATTACCACTAAAGTTAGTGCACAACTGAACCAGTAAACTTGATAATATTTTAGAAGTTTGTATCCTTGCATTTATGTATTATATCATTCTGCCTGAGTGACCTCTATATCTATATTGGACAGCTTTGGAACTCAGATCATGGACATGTGCTTGAGGCTTGCAAGGACAGTATGAAGAAACTCCAGCTAGATTATCTTGATCTTTACCTTGTACACTTTCCAGTTGCTACAAAGCACACCGGTGCATCCCTAGCCATTAGTAACTGGTAGCATATGAATTTCAGGTTATTACTTTCCAATTGGCTAATACAACCAAATTCTCTATAAATGCAGGAGTAGGAACAACTGATAGTGCTCTTGGTGAAGATGGTGTGTTGGATATAGATACAACCATCTCACTGGAGACTACCTGGCATGCTATGGAAGAGCTGGTTTCCCTGGGATTGGTTCGCAGTATTGGAATCAGGTAGAGAATTACATATAAATGCATCTAATGATTCATGCACCTGAAAAGATGGGAGACTCAACCTCATGAATACAAATATCACCATGTCTACCAGCAAGAGAAGAATAGAATTTCATGTCCCTTCGTAGTTGCTGATAACGATGCTGGAATCTACTAAAGAGACATTTTATTTATTATTTATATGAATTTATAGCTTCTTTATGAAAAGCTTAGAAAAGAGTATGAGAAGACATAAGATTACCATATTTAATTTATTAAAAGCCTCAAATAAGCTTAATATCAAACAAGATGTTACTATTTTTAGGATTAACTGACAATTAAGTGGTTATATGTCCGATCCTGATAAGTGGGACAAAAATCGTTGGTTATTCTTGTGTTTGCCGTTCTTGTTGGGACATATATGCAATGTCTCATATATCTCAGCCCACTTTTGTTTGTTTGTTTTTGCATAGGTTGGCCTTGTTTTTTTACTTGATGAATATAAGTCCCATCTCCGTTTACCTCTTTTTCGGTCTCATCTAATCTTAATAATAGTATGAGGTAGGGTCCTTCGATTGTTCTTCAAGTATCTTACCATGCATAAAATTACAAGGAAGATTGATTTAATTGTTATCCAAATGATAGATACTTCACTTATTCTGTCATTTAACTGGTTGCTGATCATATGCAGCAACTATGACATCTTCCTTACAAGGGATTGTTTGGCCTACTCAAAGATAAAACCTTCAGTTAACCAGATAGAGACACATCCCTACTTCCAACGCGATTCTCTTGTCAAATTCTGTCAGAAGCATGGGGTCTGTGTCACTGCGCACACTCCTCTTGGAGGTGCAGCTGCCAATGCAGAGTGGTTCGGTACTGTCTCGTGCTTGGATGATCCTGTCATCAAGGTAACCATATATTTCACTCGTTCGCACCAAACTGATTTTTGGTGTACCTTACCATTCAAGTATCATAGTTTTTGCTTGAAAGTTTGAGTTCTCTTGGCTTCTGGACATGTCAGGGACTGGCTGAGAAGTATAACAAGACTGCACCACAGCTTGTTCTTCGATGGGGAATCCAGAGGAACACAGTTGTCATTCCGAAGACATCAAAATTGGAGAGGTTACAGGAGAACTTTGAGGTGTTTGATTTTACCATATCAGATGAGGACATGGATAAGATCAAGGCGGTTGATCGGAAGTACCGCACAAATCAACCAGCCAAGTTCTGGGGCATAGATCTTTATGCTTAGATAGGTTGGAACGCAGAGAAACCTGACTAGGCACTTTGCCAAGAATAAATGTTTGACATTTCCTTGAGCTCTTCTATCACACCCTTCCATGATTTCTATTGCAGTTGTAGTTCATGGCTTTTATGATTAGTTGAAAGTCATATGCGTCTCATTTATGATGTATTGTGATAGTGATAGATTGGAAGAAAAACTTTTCCATTATGGATGAAGCACCATAGTTAATGCGATATTTGCTACTGAATTGTCAATATTCTTTTATCTTAGGCTATTCAGGACCTGTGTACATTCCGCTTCCTTGCAGGTGGCCGCAGATGATTGAAATAAGATGGCTTGTATACCAAAGGTTGGGAATTCCTATGGTTGAGCCTTTGGAAATTAACACTATGTTTGGGAACTTTGAGAGGAAGAAAAATGGAGGGAAAGGAAAATTTGAGAGGAAGGAAAATGGAGGGGAAGGAAAATTAATTTTACCTTTCCTTCTTTGGATGACAAAAAAATAATGAAAGGAAAGTAAAGAATTATTTTTTTTTTGTTTTTTTGTTGAACATAGATAAAACTACTACTTAATCTTTATTTTTTTCAACATAGAAAAATGCAACAAATTAAATAAATGATAGGGGTAATTTTATCAAGATTTTCTCTTGTGTGTTCATTTTTTTTCCATTTTTGGGAGATTTATTTGGGTGGGACCTACATAAAATTTTCTCCTAGATTTTCCTCCATTTTTTCCCTCTCTTTTCAAACATCACAGCTTTTAATTTTTCACCACTTTTTCCTCAAATTTTTCCTTCTCTCCATTTTCCTCCCTTCCCAAACACTAACGAAAATGTGTAAATGGCTGAGTTATACTAAAAATAAAAATATTTTAGGATTGTGTAACTTGGATTATTTAGTTTTGTATTGTAAGAATTGTGTGATTTTATTTTATTTATTTATTTGTGACACTGTTGTTTGCTTCTATCATGATCTCAGCAGCAACATAACCTTTAGTGACTCTTAAGTTGTAAGCATTCAATAATGCGTTCGGAAACAAGAGACATTTGAAGATATAGGATTCCCATCAAAACCGTCACTAGTAGGGTTGTGGTGAGATCATAATAGAAGCAAACAACAATATCACAATTTTTTTCTCTCAATTGTTCATGAAAAAATTAAATAATCCAAGTCACACAACTCCTACAATGCAAAACTAAATAACTCATACAATCTTTACATATTTTTGTTCACACAACTACTACAATGCAAATCAAATAACTCATACAACCTTTACATATTTTCATTTAGCTTTAGGGTATCGTATAATATTTAAATTTCTGTTTATATCATTTGTGTTTATCTTCATTTTGGACGATCAACTAAGTCAACCGTTAGGACGAGACCCAAATCATATTCTGAAAAATATGGAGACCTAAACCAAACTTTTAATATATATGAGATCCTAAAACTAAATAATTTTAAATTTTATTTGATTTATTTGCAACTTGATACCCTTAAGGGGTAGACAACCGTGGCGGCGGAGGCGATAGGTGGGCAGCGGTGGTGTGGGTGTGGGGGTGGGAAGGGATGTGATGGAAGGGAGGAGGGAATAGTTTTATGTTTTGAACAATGATATTTTTTCGATATATCAAGTTGTACTAAAAATATTAATATATCATGTTGAAATATAAAGTAGTTTCGAGTTACAATTAAACTAATTTGTTTATTTATTTCAGAAACTCTGGTAGGGACTGAGTCTGAGCCCTCTCACGGTCTCACCTAGTGACCTTTCCATGTGTGTCCACGCCTGATCTTACAAACGTGCACCAACATCACCATCAGAAAAGTCGTCGACCACTGATTCTTCCTCTTTACTAAACGATGCTGCTGCGTCTAAAAACTTCCCCATTTCTCCACCGCCACCCAATCATCACCAAATCCCTCTCACCCAAACCCTCGCTCTCCTTCTCCGCCATGGCCCACCAGCAGACCCCCGCCGCCACAGTCGAGCACGTGGTCCTCTTCAAGGTCCGCGAGTCCGCCGACCCCGCCGCCATGGTCTCCGGCCTCCGATCCCTCGCCTCCCTCAACCTCACCACCCACCTCTCCGCCGGACCCATCCTCCGCCCCCTCCGCTCCTCCGCCGCCGCCGACCTCGGCTTCACCCACCTCCTCCACTCCCGCTACCCTCCAAGGACGACCTGTCCCTCTACGCCGCCCACCCGGACCACGTCTCCGTCGTCAAGTCCCTCGTCCTTCCCAACTGCGACGACATCATGGCCGTCGACTGGGTCTCCCAGGCCCCGACCCTCCCTCCCGTTCCCCCCGGCTCCGCCGTGCGCCTCACCTTCGCCAAGCCCAGCCAGGGATCCTCCGCGCCGGAGCTCCTCAGTGTCATAGCCGACTCCGCTGCGGCCTATGGGGGGTTCCTGCAGCTGAGCTACGGGGAGAACTTCTCCCCCGCGAGGGCCAAGGGGTACGAGGTCGCGATGGTCGCGGTGTTCCCCGGGGTGGAGGAGATGGAGAAGGCGTCGGAGGGGGCGGAGGTTGCCAAGGAGAAGCTCAGTCCGCTGCTCGAGAGCGTCATCGTCCTGGACTACATCGTGCCGGAGGCGAACGCGAGCCTCTGAAGTTGAATTTTGGTAACGCCTACTTTTTTTTTAGCTCTTTGGAATAATAAATCGGGATTGCTTATTTCGGAAAATTTGGAAAGGACAGATATTACGAATTGACGAATTGTTATGTTTTCTAGGGTTAATGTTGTTTGTGGTGATGAAATTTGCAAGGTTACGTTATTTAGGTGATTCATTCTTGCTACTATATCAATGCAAAGCCTTCTGGTTGGCCCTTGATGATTATAATTGTATCAGCAATTGTAGCTGAAATGTACGCTGTGCTACTCGCTGATGAATTGTTAGTATCTTCGCCTGTTTCTTCTGTCTAGGACTCTGCGGACCTGAGTCTCGTAGGCCATAGAATTATACAACTTAGCAATTACGCTAGCACGACTATACCAAAAAAGCCTTTGATATCTTGCCAATACACGAATCATAATCCAAGGAACACAGTGATCTGTTTCAGTAAAGCCTCAACTTTTGATATAAGTTCAGGTATATATGTTGTTTATAGACATTTTGGAATTGTAATGCATCTAGTACTTCAGAGTTCACATGTTAGGATAGTTATATTGGTACTAGTAAATATGTATCCATTTAGAGGTTCGTAGCTTCTCGAGTTATTGTTTCTTGGGGTTTCTCAAGGAGGATAATTTCAAGATTAAATCTCATTGATACCAAATGTATGAGGTATAAACAAACAAGCTCAGGAAGGGAGGGTACTGAAAATGTACCATGATACTAGGTCTGGTATGTTTTCAGTTAAGACATAGGCAACTTCTGCTATGATGTAAAGGTTTGAACTTTAGGTTCACATGATGTTTTGGTCAAGAGATCTGCTCTTCACTACATTGTCATGAACTTATTTCATGGATATAGAAAAAGCATTATCGGCACTATAAAGTTCAATGCATGTTGGATGTTCGTCATTTGGAAATCATGAGAAGCTAATAATCATGTCGCGAAGGATTAATTTGGATCAGAATGAAAACAAAGCCATAGTCGTGCTACCACAGTGTAATGCAGCCCGAAGTGCAAACCTGAACCATGTGAGTATTTTTTAAAATATAAAATGTCGTAACATTACTACAATATATCTGTATGACAACTATTGATGTCCAATGGCACATCTCAAAGCATGGGGGATGAAAACTAATACAATAGATAGGTGAGTGATAGTGAGCCCATATGTTGTCTGCTTTATCACACTTACAAAGATGTGACTTGGAAGATGTGTGTTGGTACTAGATCTGTTGATGATCTTACCAGATGAAAGGCTTGAGGGGCCCAATGCTGTAAAACCCAGAAGTCTTTATCATCAGGTTAGGATTGAACCACAGAAGTGTTGGTAGTCTTTGAGCTGCTAGAAATTTATGAAATCAAGCGCTGATCATATTATTAGGGGCTGTTTGGTTCGCTGTATTTGTGCGGGGAGTGGGACTTTTTGAGGGAACTGCTTCGCTTTCTTCAGCACACTTGCTGAGTTTCCTCGTTTGGAAGCTGGAAGGAAGCAGCGGGAAGTGGGGAATCTCTGCCACCACACAGTGACTTGTCCCCTCCGATCTTTACTCTCCCACCTACGCTCGAAAATGGGGGGAAGTGTGCGGGGAGTGTCATTTTTCCTCACTTTTGCGAGAAGAGTTCTTCCCCTTCCCTGGCTCTGGTCACCATCCTCCCGCGCTGCGCCGGTATTTTCGTTGAGGTGAAACCCTTAAAATCAATTTTTTTTGCTGATGAAATGAAATTATTTTTGGTTCTATGAACCAGATCCGAAATTTTCGTTAGGGTTTCATCTTGGATCTGTCATTTTCGTGATGAAATGAAATTTTTTGGGTTCTAGGAAGCAGATCCGAATAATTTTCGTAGGGTTTCCTCTTCGTTCTAACATTTTCGTGATGAAATCGAAAAATTTTAGGGTTCTAAGAACCAGATCCGAAAATTAATTTAGGGTTTCAGCTTCGATCTAACATTTTGGGGATGAAATCGAAATTTTTTTGGGTTCTAGAACCAGATCCCAAAATTTATTTATGGTTACAGCTTCGATCTACCATTTTGGTGATGAAAAAAAATCCTTGGGTTCTATGAACCAGATCCGGTAAAAATGGTTGATGGTTTCATCTTCGATGATAAAAATATGTATGATTTTTGCGTTTTATATCAATTTTACTCATGATCTATGGACTGTATACACCATATCTGTGTGCAAACCCGAATAAATTGCTTAGATCTGAAAGTCTTGTGCATTATTTGCGATCGAAAGTTTGTAGATCTGAAGCTTTGGCGATCTGTGAATTATCGGAGTTTGTAGATCTGAAAATTTGCAGATCTTTGTATTTTCGACGTGTGTAGATCTGATAATTAGCAGTTTTGTGAAATTCCGAAGTTTGTAGATCTGAATGTCTTGCGAATATTACTTAATTCTGATGTATTTTTAAAATTTCCAGATGGATTTGTCGAATCCCAATGATCCATTACTTAATTCTGCGATTGCTAGTAATTACGGTCATAACTATAATTATGACCCTAATTGAAAGAGAGGAAACAGACCGACGAGGCATTGCAAGGGAACCCTCCCTCATTAGAGAACAGTGGAGGCAAGCACACATGTATCGTATTTTGACCGCAGGGGCAAATAATTGTGTACATTATTTAAGGATGAGTAATGCTGCTTTCTACGGTCTAGTTCATATTCTTCGTTCCAATGGGTCGCTACATGACACGAGATATGTTTGTGTGGAGGAACAACTTGCCCTTTTCCTTTACATGTTGGGACATAAGTCAAAAAATAGAGTATGCGGTATTGAATTTATTCGGTCGGGAGAAACAGTTTCTCGGTACTTCAATAAAGTTCTAGGTGCGATATGTACCATTACAGAACGATTTGTGAAGCAACCCGGTTCCGAAACTCCATTGGAGATAAGGAATTCAGCGGAATGGTTTCCATACTTTGAGGTAAAGCTAATTCAATGAAAGTCATATTCTCATTAATGTAATCTTGTAGTACTATACGTTAACGATGCATTTCATTCAAATATAGGACTGTATAGGAATGATAGATGGAACCCACGTCCAGGCTACCCTTCCAGCCTCCATAGTAGCGAAGTTTAGGGGTAGAAAACAAATAACACAAAATGTGTTAGCTGCTTGTTCTCCCAACAAGATGTTCACGTATATCCTCGCCGGGTGGGAAGGTTGTGCCAATGACATGGCAGTTTTAAAGGATGCCCTTTCCAGGCCCTCTCCACATTGCCTAAAGGTTATAACAGGTAAATAGTTGGAATCCTTCGAATATTTGAGTTTCATTTCATATGAATGTTGGCTTCGGATCTGTAAGAATGAATTAACCTGCCAATTTTGTAGGAAAGTATTATTGGTTGATGCTGGCTACACTACAATGCCCGGTTTTATTGCTCCTTATCGTGGAGTTAGGTACTACTTCAATCCTAAGAAGGATCGCCATCCAACCAATGCGAAGGAACTGTTCAACTATAGGCATTCGAAGTTGCGTAGTAAAATCGAATGTGCCTTTGCTACCCTCAAGAATCGGTGGTGCATTCTAGGGGAGAAAAAATTTCACGACTTCCCTACCCAGGTTGATATTGTTCTAGCATGTTGTGTTCTACACAACTATATTCTTGGAGTTGACCCTAAAGACGAATTAGTTGTTGAGGAGCCGACTAACTTTGAAGGGGATGTAGTCGAGGAAAACTTGTTCGAATATGAACAATTTTCCCAGACTAGTACACAAGTCCAAAGAACTGCCAAGAAGGCTTGGGAAGACATGCGTGATCAAATTGCAGAACACATGTGGCATGATTACGCTACTGGAAATGGTAGGGTAGAAGTTTAATTTCAATGGCGTGTTTGATGTATTTTGGGGCTGTTTTGTGATGTTTTATGTGGGCCGTTATTTGGGACTGTTTTTGTGGGCTGTTTAATGGGTTCCTTTGTAATTACAATATCATATCCATGTAATTGTCTTCAATTAAACTGCTGAATTCTGCCATTTTTCATCATGTCTCAACAACTTTAAATTTACATATGTGAACAGGTGAGATGGGGGATAAACCCATGCTGGTAGTCCTTTTGCACCCCCTCAATTGAAAAGGCGGTCGTTTGGGTCCACTACCGGTAGCCAAGGGCAAGAAGGGCAAGAAGGGTTGCAAGAAAGGGTTACACAACCATGTCCAGTACGCCCCATTCCAAACACATTCCCAGACACCAATTGAGAATTTAATGTTGATCCTTACATGGATACTTATTCGTACATTCTTAGTGAAGGTTCAAATCCCCCGGGCAAAGGCAAGGGTGTGGCACATGATGATGAGCAAGTCGAATCCCCTCGCAAGAAACAATCAAAGAAGCACGTGGCCCATAAGGGCAGGGATGACCCTAAAGAAGTAAAGTGTAGGAGTGAACCAAAAGAAGGAACACCCAACAAACGTTGGGAGGATGAACACACCGACGAGCTCCTTAAGATTCTAGCAAACGAAGCAGAGGAGGGGAAAAAATGTGACAAAGCTTTTAGGAATAGTTCCTACCAACTAGTTGTCACGACAGTCAATGAAAAGTTTGGTACCAATTACAGTGTTAGCAATGTTGTTAATCATATGCGTGGATGGAAGGTCAAATGGTTACAAATTTTGAAGGCAAAAGACTTGTCGGGTGCGGGTTGGGACGATGACCTCAAGATGGTCATTTTGGATGAAGAAAGCCACGAGGACCTTAAGAAGGTAATTGATGTTTAGTCTTGTTTTTTTACTACTATCTTTGTTTAGTTGGGTTTTTCGACCAATATTGATTTGTGTCCTAAATATGCTATTCCCTAGGCAAAATCAAGACTTGCACCGTGGATTAATACTCCAATTAGGAACTATGACTTGCTCCGTATTGCTTGTGGAGATGACCATGCTAGAGGTGACTATTCAAAAGTTCATAGTAACTTGTTTGGGTCAAAAGACGACATTGATCTTGATGCCCCAAGTGTCTCACAAAATAAGGTTGGGAAGTCCCAATCTTCGAAATCCTCAAGAGGCAAACGTCGTAGAGAGGCGGACGAGAGTAGTGACGCCATATCCAACTTGGTTTATCATGTGTCTACCATGGCAAGTGCACTTACTACGGGGTTTATGACCCCGATTGAGAAAATGAGTGCAAAATTGTTTGCTTTAGATGGTTATGAGCCTCAAGTGCTTAAGAATGCCTACAATTATCTTTGCAATGATAATTTCGAGACTTCGAAGTTCGTTGGATTGCCGGAGGAATTCCAACGAGAATGGTTGGACCGCTTCAAGGAGGAAAATGAGGAGCTTTGATAGTGGCAAGACTGGACCATTTTGGGGACATATGTTGCTGATATTTTGGCAAGACTGGGTAATATGTAATATTTTGGGTTTGCAATTGCTGATAATCTGTGACAAAGATTGTAATATTTTGGGGCTGTTTTTCTACAACATTGATGGCTGCCTTTGGGTATGCTGCTGCTGTGGGTATGTTGCTGTTATTTTGGATATGTTGGGCTTCCTATATTGGAGGCCAAGACTGCTTTTGCTATCACATATATAGTCTGAATATGTTGGGCTTCCTATATTGGAGGCCAAGACTGCTGTTATTTTGGATATGTTGGGCTTCCTATATGCTGATTTCTGATTTCATTTCCCTGTTGTGTCCTAAATAGGCTAATCCCTGCCGCTGTTTCTGATTTCATACCATAATTACATATTTCTGCAGTTTACATATTCAGTTCATACCATTTTTGGACATGCTACTGGTCATCATATTTCTGCAGTTTACACATTTCTGCAGTTTACAATTTTGGACATGCTATTGGCTGCAATTCATAGTAACTGTTACTGGATATTCCCTGCAATTCATAATAACTGTTAATATTCCCTGTAATGTATGTCTTACCATAGTTACTTATTTCTAACTTGGTGAATAATGTTTCTAGCATGACATACTACGTAGTATTGAAAGGAAGGAAGCCGGGAGTTTACACAACTTGGCCTGAATGTTTCATGCAAGTTAATGGGTTTAAAGGCGCTTGCTATTTCAAGTGCCAAGATTACGATGAGGCGGTGAGTTACTTCGAGTCGAAGGTTAAGGTTCAACGAATCGAGTAACTCACCGCCTCATCGTAATCTTGGCACTTGAAATAGCAAGCGCCTTTAAACCCATTAACTTGCATGAAACATTCAGGCCATCATCGTAATCTTGGCACTTGAAATAGCAAGCGCCTTTAAACCCATTAACTTGCATGAAACATTCAGGCCAAGTTGTGTAAACTCCCGGCTTCCTTCCTTTCAATACTACGTAGTATGTCATGCTAGAAACATTATTCACCAAGTTAGAAATATAAGTAACTATGGTATGAGACATACATTACAGGGAATATCTAGTAACAGTTACTATGAATTGCAGGGAATATCCAGTAACAGTTACTATGAATTGCAGCCAATAGCATGTCCAAAATTGTAAACTGCAGAAATGTGTAAACTGCAGAAATATGATGACCAGTAGCATGTCCAAAATATGGTATGAACTGAATATGTAAACTGCAGAAATATGTAATTATGGTATGAAATCAGAAACAGCAGCAGGGATTAGCCTATTTAGGACACAGCAGGGAAATGAAATCAGAAATCAGCATATAGGAAGCCCAACATATCCAAAATAACAGCAGTCTTGGCCTCCAATATAGGAAGCCCAACATATTCAGACTATATATGTGATAGCAGAAGCAGTCTTGGCCTCCAATATAGGAAGCCCAACATATCCAAAATAACAGCAACATACCCACAGCAGCAGCATACCCAAAGGCAGCCATCAATGTTGTAGAAAAACAGCCCCAAAATATTACAATCTTTGTCACAGATTATCAGCAATTGCAAACCCAAAATATTACAATATTATCCAGTCTTGCCAAAATATCAGCAACATATGTCCCCAAAATGGTCCAGTCTTGCCACTATCAAAGCTCCTCATTTTCCTCCTTGAAGCGGTCCAACCATTCTCGTTGGAATTCCTCCGGCAATCCAACGAACTTCGAAGTCTCGAAATTATCATTGCAAAGATAATTGTAGGCCTTCTTAAGCACTTGAGGCTCATAACCATCTAAAGCAAACAATTTTGCACTCATTTCTCAATCGGGGTCATAAACCCCGTAGTAAGTGCACTTGCCATGGTAGACACATGATGAATCAAGTTGGATATGGCGTCACTACTCGTCCGCCTCTCTACGACGTTTGCCTCTTGAGGATTTCGAAGATTGGGACTTCCCAACCTTATTTTGTGAGACACTTGGGGCATCAAGATCAATGTAGTCGTCTTTTGACCCAAACAAGTTACTATGAACTTTTGAATAGTCACCTCTAGCATGGTCATCTCCACAAGCAATACGGAGCAAGTCATAGTTCCTAATTGGAGTATTAATCCACGGTGCAAGTCTTGATTTTGCCTAGGGAATAGCATATTTAGGACACAAATCAATATTGGTCGAAAAACCCAACTAAACAAAGATAGTAGTAAAAAAACAAGACTAAACATCAATTACCTTCTTAAGGTCCTCGTGGCTTTCTTCATCCAAA